>JANFAA010000090.1:0-103748 GCA_024663435.1 Pisolithus sp. B1
CCAAATCCCAAATCAGGTGAGCTTCATAAAGGGTGGAGATATCCAAGCAGGACTCAGATCTGGGCCTTGATTACCACTGCAGCTCGAACATGAAGCTGGTGAAAAACAGCCAAGCCTTATGTGATCTCCTGATAGGACATATAGATCCCATGCCATGTTGGAATGCCTAAAAAAGTTCCCCACATCACAGTAGAAAGAATAAACATGAGATTGAAAGGACTGCCAACCATGTTTACAATGTAAACTGCCTGACAAACCCTAGAACAAATGAAAGCATCAAGGTGGCCAAAGTCCAACCTAGCACTTCAGGTCTGTTCAATGGCATAGTCAATGATGAACATCTTCCTCAATAACTATTGTCCATGAGATGACAAGCACCCTTATTTGGGGCTCATAAACCTATTGTGCAGAGGGGTTGGAGCAAGGGGCAAAGAGCAGAGCACTTGCCTTAGGTTTCAGTTAGATCTTTGGTCTTTGGTAAAGGAGGATGGTAGTAGTTCTGAATAATAAGAGATAAGAGATGTATAGTGAAGTTTGCTGCTGTCCTGGTACCATCCAGGGACCTTTATACACATGTAGGCTGCACACAGACCAGGTATGCTATCAGCATAAGTAAAACTACCATATATGTAAGTAAGAGGACCTTCCTAACAGGTATGACTCTGTCTTTCTACTAGGAACGTGTTTCCAGTAATCCAGTAACAAAAGAGTACCATAGAATAGTATGGAATGTACTATTCTTAGAATAACAATCACATGAAAGTGATAGCAACTGGTAATAGTTTCAACAATGACAATACAATAATTTCCTCTGTGGCTCAAATGTGAAGACATAACTTGAAGTCTTGATGATGGTGCTGTCAGCTTCAATACTTAAAAATCAGATTGACATTTTGGATGTGATTACATGGTTGTGCAAACTTGTAGTTATTGCAAACAATCTCATAATTGGCAAGACTTTGAACTCCATCCCTGTTAGAATTTGATTCATAATCTTAAAAATTTGCCATCACAATTTCCACTACATTTTCCCCCATCCTAAATATTGATGGCCACATTGTGTCAGTAAGTCGAAGTGTGACTGAACTACCACTTCAATTCGACTTGGTCTGGTTCGCGGCAACACTACATCAGGTACCGAACATCCCAGCCCGCCCTTTCAGCCATTCTTTACTGTCTTCGCATGTCAGACAACCACATGGCCAGAACGCCACTGAAGAACCCTCGTGTCCTCGAAATGCTGTGCAGTAAAGACGCTATATCTAAGGTTACCTTGGTCGCTACGATGTGGGATGAAGTGGACTCCGAGGCCGGCAGGGAGAGGCTGAGGAGCTGAAGGAGAGTTATTAGAAGGGAATGGTTTCTCTGTGATGCTCGAGTGTGAGGACGCTCGAGGGTCACCCATGAAATTACTTCGAGAGGTCGCACGGTAGAAGAAAGAGCAAGAATTGAGAGGAGAGAACGAGGACAACATCCTGTTGCAGGAGTTTTTGACTAAGAGCTGGAACTATTGGAAAGAGTTGCTGGGCAGTAGTTGTATTGTCGTCTAGATGAACTGCATGAAGGCGGATGGAAGCGCTCTGAAGAATCCAAGAGACCAAGACAGCGGACGTGAAGACTTGTACCACCCAACAACTACTAAACCAGGTGCAAAGTTGCAACCACCCCCTCACAAATATGGAAGGAAACGGGGGCCGGCGCTATGGAGTCGATCATCCCATCTCACGAGTCACGGCAGAACTACAGTGTTCGGAATTGCGTCCCTACCTTTGGCTTGCACTGTCTAATCCCTCCTACATGTCGTCTCCGAGCTCAATGCACTGGTGTTATCACTTTGTCCGCCTCGATCTTCATATCGCTGAGCAGCCTCCTCACCCTCGCTTGTCGGGCACGATTCATAGATACTCTCCCACCGTCTTTCTCTCCTGGCTCACCGTCGCTCTCAGATGGTGGCACAGACACCTGAAGCTTCACCGTCAGCCTCACGCAATTCCACAGCCGTGCTCAAAGAGCATCGTCTTGTTGGCTGGGGTGTGGGGTAGGGTTCAGTCGTTGGGCGTGAACGGCGGCAAGGGTGGGGAGGGCGGGTGAGAGACGTAATTGTTGCTCACCGTGGGAGACCGAGGGTGAGGAGATGTGGCTTGTGCTGAGACCATGTGTGTTAAGACAGGGACTCGATAGGGGACGGGGCGAGAGGTGAGGAGGGGCAGTTGCGTTCCAATTTTTTGCATCTCTTTTGCAAGTTAGCATGAAGAATAGCGTCGACTGGATAATGATCGATGCAACCGCAAACGACTCTTGCTCTCACCTGCAGAATCCATGCCAACATTTTTTATCCGGCTCAACGTTGGCCTCTGTGTTAGTGGGCAGTGCGTCACTTCCGGCCACTTCACTTGTGACCCCGGGTGCATCATCGTCCCATATGCAGCGTTACTAATGGATCTGGGTTATGGTTGCAGTTTCCATGTCTCCCGGATGCAAGTGCTGGAGTACGGTAGAGTTGTTTCCTCCATGTCGTTTTATCTATTCAAAAGTTGATTCTCTATGGAAGACTGGAGGCGGAGAAGTTCAGTCGAACTTGGCTTTGCTTGATTGAGTAATCCCCATGCTACATAGTATGATCCTCACCCCTGCAATATAATTTTAATTGTGTGCTATATGGCGGTCTTATTTCTTCGCATACACTGCACGTACATCGCAAACGGGTTGTATCCGGGTTCCTTTGGCCTTTCGGGTGACTTGGTGGTTTCCTTGGGCACTTCTAACCATCACTTCTTATGCGTTACTTTAAAAAGCACTCATGTAGTTTATGAATTCTAAAATTGCAAACTATTTTTCATTCTTCCCCCGATTTACCGTTCTAGTTGCCCATTTTTACATCTAATCCCTCGCTAAGTAGCCTATGACAAACTTTTATGCGACCGGTGCTATCCTTACGGTACACTCGGTGATGATCGCCAAACCTGGGCAGCATTAGCAGCTCCAGAACGCAGCTTGACATGGGCTTAGTATATCCCGAAACAAAACTTCTTTTTTTTAGAAGAATAGACGCTGCCAACAGTACATTGTACTGGTTTATCCGGGTAAGCACCATCATATCAATCAACTCCACACCGTTACCATATCCCCACGCACCCTTTCTGCATGCCCATAGGCTTCTAGCTTGCTGCTTGAACCACACGCTAAGTTACTGCCTCCTACAGCTTCCACACACCCCCATTTCCTTATCATTCATGGCTCCTGGGTGTTTCAGTGGATTCTGGTGTTGTCGGCGGCCACCTGATAGAATTGTTCCAGCAGTTCTTGTTCCTACTGGAGCTACTCAACCAAGTATGTCCCCGCCAGTATTGACATTCGCACTTGTACCAACTAAAGTGATTATTCAAGACTCTGGTTCCCTTTCAGACAACTATGGGGGTATTCGCGATACCACAGCAATTGATACCACTCGCTCAGGTACTTCCTCCGGTCCTGGACATGTGGACATGCCTATTCTTGGCTCTAGTCAAGGTGGTTACAGGTATTATTGTGTGCTTTGGTGTACTGAGTTACTATCTGGCTAGGTTGTCTGCCAACCGGTACAGGTGCTCTCACTCCTGCACTTACCGATGTTCAACTTGCGGGTCCACACTGTTTCGAAGGCAATGTGGATGTTCCCATACATGCACAAGTTGAAGAAGTACCCTTGGGTAAGTGTTCTACTTATGATGAACAGGATAAGTTTGATGACGTTAACAACTAGGGTCTCCTTCTTCACACCCTCCCTATCACTTAGATCCTGAGAAAGCTAAAACGCATGTCGATCGCATCCATCGTTTTCGTATTCTTGTCATGGGGAGGGCAAATGCAGGTAAAACAACACTCTTGCAAAGGGTTTGTAACACAACAGATCAACCAGAAATCTTCAATGGAAAAGGAGAGAAGGTATATATGTTGTTGAGTGTTTTCTTGAGATTAATCACATATTTGGCTGTATTCAGGTGGATGCTGCTGTAGTGCAGGGTTCACTAATGGTGAGGTTACCCTATGAGTTTATATGATATACTAATGTTGAAGGTATCTAGCGAGGCCACCACAATATCGAGGACGAGCTAGTCTTCCAGAGCAATCCAGGATTCATGTTCCATGACTCATGTGGATTTGAGGCTGGAAGTGAAGAGCAGTTCAACATGATGAAGGAATTTGTGAGAGAGCATGCTAAGACAACCAAGCTGGACAAGAGAATCCATGCCATTTGGTAATAATTGTGATTGACACTATGTGCATACTGATCTGGTTCTGTCATTGATATAGGTTTTGCAGTTCCTTTGAATCAGAGTCATAGGATGGTGATGGCTGCTGAAAAGAAATTTTTTAATGAGTGTGACACAGGGCATGGTATGTGCATACTCATCCTGCATGATTGTGTGAATTTAGGTGTTGTGACAGTGCCTGTGATTTTATTGGCAACAAAGGCAGATGCCTTGGAGCTTGAGGCTTTTGAGGAGCTTGAGGACCAAGGGTTGACTGTAGATGATGAAGAAAGGACTGTGAAGTTGCAAACAGAAATTTTGGGCAATAAAATTGCAAAGATCAAGGATTGGTTGGGGAATACCAGGTTTCCACCCCATGACTATTTGTCACTCACTGGTTGGTGCCTGATATCTTCCTGCAAGGAAAACTCATGAGACATCACTGCAGGAATGCGAGAAGAGGGTGCTGAGTGTGCACCCCTCCTAACATGCACAATGAATGCTTTGAAGGGGGAAGGATTGCAACAGCTCCTCATATCAACACAACAGTCCAATTTGGAGCTGTGTATGGAATTTGCTATAATGAAGTAAGTGATAATTGTGAACATCCAAAGCATACTAATACATGGAAGGTCTTTGAAGAGGGGCTTGCAAAAGCAGAGTTACAAGATTCAACCTGGATCTCTTGCATACTACCTTGCAAGATGGTTTCCACATGTGAGGAATGGGGTAATTGTATCAATAAGATGCTAATTAGGTGATAGAGAGTATGTGGGATTGAAAGCATTTCTGGGTCATTCAAGCTGAATGTAGCTTTCACATTTCAATCTTGCCTGGTTTGATAGGATGTAAGTGAATCTACAACCTGTGATGGTGGATGCATGCTGACCATGTTCACTGCTGGATCCTTGTTGCATGGGGGTTTGTAGCTGGTGAGTGGAGTCACAGTTGGTGATGGTAGGTGCATGCTGACCATGTTCACTGCTATGTCCTTGTTGCATGGGGGTTCATAGTTAGTGAGTGGAGGCATTGAGGGTGGTGGTAGATCTATGCTGACTATGTTCACTGTCTCTCTGTTGCACTTGGGTCCATAGCAGGTGGGTGGGGCCATGGGAGGTGGTGCCAAATACATGCTGACCTTGTTCACTGCCTCTCTATTGTACTTGGGTTTATAGGGGGTGGGTGGGATGATGGCAGGTGGTGTTGCATGCATGTTGATTATGTTCACTTCTGCCCTGTTGCATTTGGGTTCATAGCTTGTGAGTGCCATGGCAGGTGGTGGTGGATGTTTGCTGACTATGTTCACTCACTGTTGCACTTTGGTCTATAGTTTGTGAGTGCAGTCATGGAAGTGGTGGTGAATGCAAGGTGACCATGTTTACTGCCTCCCTTTTGCACTTGGGTCCATAGGATGTGAGTGGGGTCATGGGATAAATGGCTGGTGGTGGTGGATGCATGCTGACCATGTTACTCCATCCCTGTTGAACTTGGGTCTGTAGTTGGTAAGTGGGGTCATGGCAGCTGGTGGTGGATGTATGCTGATCATGTTCACTGCCTCCCTGTTGTACTTGGTTCATAGGAAGTGAGTGGAGTCATTGGAGGGGGTGGTGGTTGCAATACTGACCATATTCCTCTCTGTTGCACTTGGGGGTATAGTTTGTGAGCAGGGTCACAGCAGGTGGGGTGAAAGCATGCTAACCATGTTTGCTGCCTCCCTATTGTGCTCGGGTTCATAGTCAGTAAGTAGAGTCATGGAAGGTGACAGTGGATGCATGGTGACCATGTGCACTGCCTTCCTATTGTATTTGGTTCATAGTCAGTGAGTGGAGTCATGGAAGGTGATGGTGGATGCATGCTGACCATGTGCACTGCCTCCTTATTGTACTTGGGTTCATAGGAAGTGAGTGGAGTCATGGAAGGTGTGGATGCATGCTGACCATGTTCACTGCCTCTATTGCATATGGGTTCATAGTATGTGAGTGGAGTCATGACAGGTGGGATGGATGCATGTTGACCATTTCACTGTCTCCCTGTTGCATTTGGTTCATAGCCAGTGAGGGAGTCATGACAGGTGGTTGTGGATACATGCTGACCATGTTCACTGACCCTGTTGCACCTGGGTTCATAGTATGTGAGTGGAGTCATAGCAGGTGGTGGTCAATGCATGCTGACCATTTGCACTGACTCCCTGTTGCACTTGGGTCAATAGCCAGTGAGTGGGGCCATGGCAAGTGGTGGTGGATGCATGCTGACCATGTTCACTGCCTTCCTGTTGTACTTGGGTCCACAGGATGTGAGTGGAGTCATTGTAGGTGGTGATGAAAGTGTGCTGACCATGTTCACTGCTCTCCTGTTGTACTTGGGTTCATAGGCAGTGTGTGGAGTCATGGCAGATGGTGATGGATACACACTGACCAATGATCATGTTTGCTTCCTCCCTGTTGCACATGGGGTCCTAGCCTGTGAGTGTCATGGCAGGTGGTGGTGGATGCATACTGACCATGTTGCCTGCCTCCCTGTGGCACTTTGGCTCATAGGAAGTGAGTGGAGTCATGGACAGTGCCTGTAATGGATACACCCTGACCATGTTCACTTCCTCCCTGTTGTACCTGGGTTCATAGGAAGTGAGTAGAGTCATGGTGGGTGAAGTGAATGCATGCTGACCATGTTCAATGCTGCCTGTTGCACTTGGGTGCATAGTTTGTGAGTGGAGTCATTCCAGGTCATGATGGATGCTTGCTGACCATGTTCACTGCTCCGTGTTGCACCTGGATCCAAGGATGTGAGTAGAACCATGTAAGGTGGTGGTGGGTGCATACTGACCAATGACCATGTTCACTTCCTCTCTGTTGCACTTGGGGTCATAGCCTGTGGGTGTCATAGCCAGTGGTGCTGGATGCATGCTGACCATATTACTGCCTCCCTGTTGTACTTTGGTCTACAGGATGTGAGTGGAGTCATGAGAGGTGGTTGCACATGCATGTTAACCTTGTTCACTGCCTCTCTGTTGTACTGGGACTGTAGGTGGTATGTGGAGTCACAGCAGGTGGTGGTGGATGCATGCTAACCATGTTCACTGCCTCCCCATTGTACTTGGGGGTCATAGCCAGTGAGTGGATGGCAAGTGATGGTGACTGTATGCTGACCATGTTCACTGCCTTCCTGTTGGACTTGGGTTCATAGTTTGTGAGCAGAGTCATGGCAGGTAGTGGTGTTGGATGCATGCTGACCATATTCACTACTTCCATGTTGCACTTGGTTTATAGTATGTGAGTGGAGTCATGGGAGGTGGTGGTGGATACATGCTGACCATGCTCTCCTCCCCTCTGTTGGACTTGGGTTCATAGTTTGTGAGTGGACCTATGGCAGGTGATGGTGGATGCATGCTGACCATGTTCACTGTCCTCCCTCTTGTATTTGGGTACATAGGAAGTGAGTGGAGTCTTAGCAGGTGGAGGAGGATATATGCTGACTGTGTTCACTGCCTCCTTGTTGTTGCACTTGGGTTCATAGTATGTGAGTAGAGGTCATATCAGGTGCTGGTGGCTGCATGCTGACCATGGTCACTGCATACCTATTGTACTTTGGTCCACAGGATGTGAGTGGAGTTATTGCAGGGGGTGGTGGATGCATTCTCACCATATTCACTGCTTCCCTGTTGTACTTGGGCTCATAGAAAGTCAGTGGAGTCATTACTGGTGGCAGATGTGTGCTCACCATGTTCACTGCCTGCCTATTGTACTTGGATCCATAGAATGTCAGTGGAGTTATGGCAGGTGGTGGTACATGGATGCTGACCATGTTCACTTCCTCCCTGTTGCACTTTGGTCAGTATGTAAGCAGAGTCATGGAAGGTGGTGGTGGATGCAAGCTGACCATCCCCACTGCCTCCCTGTTGCACTTGGGTCCATAGTATGTGAGTGGAGGCATGACATTGGCTTGAGGTGGTGGAGACCATTTTCTCCTCTCTGTTACACTTGAGTTCATAGGAGGTGAATGGAGTCATGGCTGGTGGTTGTGGGTGCATGCTAATCATGTTCATTCCCCCCCATTGAACTTGAGTTCATAGTTTGTGAGTGGAGTCATAGTGGGTGGTGGTGGAACTATACTGACTATGTACACTGCCACCTCATTGCACTTGAGTTCATAGGATGTGAGTGGAGTCATGGAATGCAGTGGTGGTATGCTGACTATGTTCATTGCTGCCACAATCCACTTGGGCTGATAGTCTGTGAGTGGTGTCATGGCAGGTGGTGCTGCAGGCTGCTGACCATGTTTTCTATCACTCTGTACTGCTTTGAATAATAGGCAGTGAGTTATGTATGATGTTTCAGTCTTTTGCATCATTTTAATGCAACATAGGTGGTGAGGTTGATTATTATTCTCATATGTGCATTATTCTTATTACCATCTCTTAGGATGTATGTGTTTTGCTGTTGTGTTTCACTTCAGAGCTCAAATCTCCATGACACTTGTCAGCATGTTAGTAATGATTGCTACTCTGGACTATTCATCACTACTGATATATTTGTATAGGATGTGAGGTTTCATTCGACTTTATCCAGCATTAGTTCTCAACAATCCTTGCAGTTGGTTTGTGGTCTTTGTTTTCTAACCCACATCATATACTATGGTCTTTATGGTAAACCCATCAGGTTGTGAGTTTCATTCCCATCTTGCTTCTTCCTGAACAAACTGATTGTTTAAAATGTACTTGAAATATCATAGCCTGCCATTCACCATCCTTCTGAACCCCTTGAAATGCCTACATTGTCTACCTCAATGCAATATTCAAGGCAGTATATTGCTGAGAATGGCCTTGGTGAATCTAATGTTTTGATGATTCAGATGGGATATCCTAGCTCATGATTGCAGGCGCTTTACTTGTGTTTGATTACTTATACTTCCTGTTGCAGGTGCAAAATGAAAGGAATAGTGTGCAGGAGATCCTGACTTTGGCTGTGGAAGAATATCTAAGTTCAGGTATCCATGCTAAAGTCAATGAATCTATCCAAAAAGCCTTTGAGAAGCATAGTGACAATGTGGACTTTTTATGCTCTACCCTTGTGCATATTGTAAAGGAGAACCAGCTGTGTAAGATACTGTTTCCCTTGTATTCATCTGACTCTCACTGTTGCACCCAGCAAAGATGCTAAGTAGGAATGGTTGACTGAGGTGACTGTAATCCCTTCAGTTCCCTCTCAATACAGCATTTCACAATAATTTCCAGGATGGTTATTCATGTTGTCTTTGTGGAATTCTTTGTTGAAAATTTTGCAAAATTTGAAGCTAGCTTTGTTTTTTGAACTTCACAGTATATGAGTGAATGTTGTTGTTCCAAATTGATTTGTGTAAGAGGCTGTTTTCATTCTCATGCATGCAGTGTGGACCAGCAATACAGTTGTGGACAAGCAAAGTCCACCAATTTGGTAGTGGTAGAACAACAGAATTTAAAGCCAAACTAAGCTCAGATATGGAATCACTCAGTCAAAATATGTCTAAAAACACCCTTTCCAAGATGTTCCTGTAGGTTTTTTGGTCTGGCCAAAAATTTACAGAATTTCATTGACTCTCATACAATGGGTTTCCAATTTACAGTAGGTACATACATTATGCATTGAAGACAGCTTCTATTGCCATCAAAGCATGCTATGAGATCTTCCAATGTTGTCTATACTTTTGCACTGCCCATCCAGCAGCCCTCCCAGTGAGCCCTAGCCTGTATGCACTCAAGAACTGGTGTGAATGATTGATGAACCACTGAATCACCTCAACAGGACATTCATCAAGGGTCTCATTTATGACTTTCTTGGCCACCATAAAGTTTGGTTTCATTTTGTGGTGATACTGGTACTTGCACCACCCCCAATACTAGAAGCAGGATAAAGATCAGTGCAAGAAATTAGTAGATAGTTGACATACCATTTCTATAGGGTTCAGTTTGCAATGAAACTTTGGCAAAAACAGGCATTCATGCCCTGTGCCCTGAATAAGTTGCTCTAGCATTGATGTTTGGTTGTGGAAGTCATCTTGCTGACTCAGCAACTGTGCCATGCAACAGCCACAACTTTCAAGAGGGCAGACAGGAGAACATTTTGTATGCAATCCTGGAACATTGAAACCACATTCCTCAAGTACTGATTGAAGGCCCTTTGGTTCCCCACTTAGATGCCATGGACATCTTCTGTGGGATACCCCATTTCATTGGATCAGGATTTGACTGAGGGATAGTGGTGTCATGCTGTTTTCTTTGCTTACCACCATCTGATTTGTTCATATCAAATGCATGCAGAGCATCTGGTGGCAATGTGGCATGTGCAGAAGAGTTGTCAAATATAAATAATGCTTGCACACCAGGTCCATTCACCTCCTCATGTATCTGGATAGCATACTTCACCTGCTGAAGCAAATCATTGTGAGTCCACCATGCATCCCTGTTTGTACCTGGATAAATGATCTTGCATGCATCTTTAGTAACCTCCCCATCTGCACCATGTGAGACAAGGTGGCCATCTTCCTCATTGATGAAGTCAGACACATGGATTAGTTGCCCTCTCCCTTTCTTCCCCAAAATTCATTCTTCCAGACAGAGCCTGAAGAGCAGATTAGTAGTTGTTAAATAGATGACACTTAGCCATACCATGCACTACTGGTGCTGTCATTTGCATGGAAACAACACTCATCATGGTAATTTACTTTGAGCTGGTGCTCTACACCACTGATGATACCTTCAGGTTCAATATGGGTGAGCTTGGGCCCTTCAAAGTGGACCATACAATGTTCAAACTTGAGCATTTTTGGCAGATAAACCTCATTGCTGTTAAGTCTGGGCCCACTCCAACAGTCTCCAACACTCACAGAGGCCAGGGGACATGTACAAAGGTAGGCTAATGTTGACTGACAGTTGGCTGACGAGGGCTGACAGAGAGCAATGATGGCCAAAGGGTGGCCAATGGTCATGACAGAGATTTGGGAGAGGGTGTTGGGTTCAGCTTGTGCACTGCCCCTGTGTATGAGCCCAGCCCTCAGATTTCAGAGATAGAGGATGGTCAGGGGTGATCCAACAGAAAGCAGAGAGGCTGGTTGAAGACCACAGAGGAGGAGAACTGAGGTGATATTTGTACTGAGGGAACACTGCTGAGTGTGGTGGGCTTTGATATGGTACATGTGCCATCAAGGTGGTACAGTATTGGAATGTTGGGACTAACATACAGAGTACAGTAAATTTTCAAGGGACAGAGATGTCAGAAAACTTCAGGAAGACTGTAAGCATGTGGAGGTGAGGGACAAGATAAAGAAAAGTATCTAATGGGAAAGGTACAGAACAGAGTGACTTTGGAGTGCTCACTGATAGCCAATCAAGAGGCAGGCCAAAAGCCTAAAGTGGAAGTGACCCTGCACCATGCCATGCAGTGTAGGGAGAGGGTACTCCCTACTAGGAGATTCCTTTATTTTTTATTTTTGTTTCTGTTCATTTACCTTAGACTTTACTTAGTATTTCAAGTCTAGACATGTGATGTGGCTTGTATAAGCCACTTGTGCACTTACACTGCACTGTACCTACTTACAAAAAAAACAATGAGTTCCAAGAGTTATGAGTTTGAGTTTGAGTTCAAGAAGGTTTCAAGTGGCCTTCTTCAGTGTTCAGACTGTCCCAGACAGCCTTGGACATTCCTCCTCAGACAGCAATTCCTTCCAGGCTATAGGAGCCCCTTGGAAGTTCTCCCCCTTCAGATCATTGACTCCCTCCTCAGCACTTCTTTTTCAGATTCTTCAGTGGTGCAGTAGCTGTGCCTGGCATGGACTATTGACCCAAAAGGAAGATGACCCCTAGGTGGTCATGTAGTGCCACTGACCAATGCCAACAGGTACTGATGGGGTCTGACAGCAAGCAAGGTTGGGAAAGCATTGGATGAGTATTAGAGTGATGTAGGGAGTGAGTACTCCCCACTATGATATTCCTTTTGTTTTATAGCTTTTACTTTTACTTTTACTTTACTCTTTTGTTTTGTTTTGTTTTGTTTTTGTTCTTTTACCTTAGACTTCTCTTAGCTTCAAGTTTAGGCACGTGAGGTAGCTTACATAAGCCCCGCGCGCACTTACACTTCATTGTACTTACTTACAAAAAAAAAACAATGAAGTACTGAGTTACGAGTTAAGAGTTCGAGTTCGAGAAGGCTGAGTGTGGCCTTTTTCTGTGTCTAGACAGTCTCAGACAGCATCAGACATTCCCCAGACAGCATCTCTCCCCAGGCTTTAGAAGCCCCTTTGGAAGATCTCTCCTCCTCTCAGATCATCACCACTCTCCTCAGTATCTATTTTTCTGATTCTTCAGTGAGCAGACAGGGTCAGAGCAGAGCAGAGAGGGACCAGTGACATGAGGGGAAGGTTCACTAGGGTCAGAATGGTCAGTGGTGATGTGGGTCAGGCTAGAGCAGAGGCATGGTCATGACAGTTGCAATACTTCACCACATCTTCCCATTCATGGCCATCCATGTAAACCCCTTTGTGGACAGTGGTATGTTGCCAACCAAGTTTGATCAACCATCATCTGGCTGTCCATTCACTAATTGGATGCTTTGGCAAGATCCCAAGCTCAGGGAAGATTGTTGATCCAATAGCCTCCTGGAAAGCATGTGGAGTGACCTGGCCAGTGGGTTGGTTTGATAACTATGTCTGGCAGCAAGTTTGAACTGATTCATCATGAAGGAATGATTGGGCATTCTTCTGACCACCCCTCTTTTCTTGTGGCAGCTGCTTGAAGAGGTGATAGTGGTGGGCAAGCATATGGATATGACAAGCACACCATGCACCTGATCCCTTGCCAGTGTGCCATTGTCATGCAACATCAAAACTGGCAGCCATATGGGATGCTCCTTTGAGTCAAAGTGTTGCAAAATTTGAGAAAATCATGAGTTGGTTGACATCAGAGAGTGGTAATGACTTGTACTTTAGATCTTCTTTTATTTGATCATGGAAGACTGTCCAGCTGCAAATCTCACCATAGCCCACCAAGGTAGAGTTGAGTTCTTCTTCCCACTCCTCTCTATCCATTCCAGAGCCATTGCTACCTTCAACAGCCTCATCAACTGACTTCAAGCCCAGTTCACTTGTATCCAAGGCCACAGTAAGTTCTAAGTCTTCACTTGGTGTTGCAGATTGGTGTTTTTTCTTGGAAGCTGCCCCAGCACTGACATGATGACCCTGGAGTGATGCTGATATGCCAATGTGGCTTTCTTCTGATGAGACCAAAGCTATGGATGGACAGTAGGTGTGTGATGACACCTGTGATGGTATGCAGGGTTTGGAAGCTAACTGTGGAGTCAGATGATTACTTTTAGGGAGGGCAGTAGCTTTGCACTCGGCAGGCTGTGAGTGCTTGCTTTGTGACTGGGAGATGATGCTCTGTGTAAAGCACTTCAGGTAACCATTTCCTGTAAGCATTTAGGCTGAATATATTTTACAAATCATTCCAGCTAAATGCCTCTCAGACCAAGGTCATCCCAGGGGCATTCCCCCATGTCCCAGAGAAGGGCATGTGGTCCTAGGCCCAGAGATGGTGGGATTTCCCATGTGCCCTGCCCTATATTTGAAATTGAATAAATTGAATTGGGAAAACCCATAACTGCCTAAGGTGTCAGGGATCCATCACACAAAATGTGTGCCATATTGACACAAAAATTCTGGCTGCATCAATCAGGCCATGTGACTGGCTCAATATATATGGGGAACTGGCAGAAAGATTTGGAAGACCAAGCCTTTGCAACCCCTTCATAATAATCACCAGGAAGGCTCAAACACAACATTCCTCATCTTCCAGGTGCCAGGTGGTCATTAGAAAGTAAACCTCATGGGAAAGTGGTAAGATGAGAATATGGTCAGCCTCTGTCCCAAGAACTTCTAGATGAAACAAGAGAAAGGTTGGATATATGTTGCAACATAACAAACAAATCACCATAGCAAAGTGGAAAGGCATGCAGATATCAGACCCCCCCACCAAACACACAACACAGCATGAAGATGATCAGTGTCTCTTTGACAAAAGATCCATGGGATTGGATGATGCTCATAGTGTCACCAGTTGGTCTGAAATGATGCAATCAGACAAAGTTGACCTTCTTGGCATTCCCTTACCCTGAGTCAGTTGTGAGATGTGCCACTTGCACCTCAATATTCAAGTGCAATGTACTATAATGGCCAAACTGGCTATTATGGAACATTCTGGCTACACCTCCAAAGGAGATTGGGATTTCCCAAGGAAGCCAAGAGAGCTATGATGGGCAATCCCAATGACACCATGAAGGGCAATCCCACCTGCACCACAGAGGGCCAATGGGATATCCCTTAAGAGCCAAAGGAGCTATGAAGGGGAATCCCACCTGCACCACTGAGGGCCAATGGGGCTATGAAGGGCAATCCCACCTGCACCACAGAGGGCCAATGGGATATCCCTTAATACCAAATGGGCTATGGTGGGAAATCCCACCTCCACTGCTGAGGGCCAATGGGATCTCCCATAATAGCCAAAGGAACTGTAATGGTTAATCCTCCCTCCACCACTGAGGGCCAATGGGATGCCTCTCATTAGGCAAAGGCAATGTGATGGGGCAATCCCCCCTGCATCACCAAGGAAACTCCCAGCAGTTGTCAAATTTTCTTCAGGAAACATGATGAAAAAACTTGGAGAAAGAGATACTGTGTTATTGTGGATGGTTTGCAAGAAAGAATGCAAAACTAATATATTGTTTTCCTTTCACATCTTTCCAAACAAAAAGGAATTGATGCTAATGCCAATCAGAGCAGAACCCAATGGCTGTTACCATCATTTGGCATTTATGAGCAGAGAAGAATACAGAAAATTGGAGATTAATTTGGTGAAAACCATCTTACATCAAAGAGTATTTCTTCCTTCAATTCTTTTAACCCCCTTTGGCAATAGCTTGCAGTATGAGGCCAATGGGGTGTCCCTCCCTAGCCAAAGGGGTTGTGGTGGGCTACCCCACTTTCACCACTGAGGGTCAATGGGACATTCCTTAATAGCCACAGCAGCTATGATGGGCAATCCCACTACCACTGATGAGGACCAATGGGATATCCCTAATTAGCCAAAGGAGCTATGAAGGGCAATCCAACCTGTACCACTGTGGGCCAATGGGATGTCCCTTAACAGCCCAATGGACTATTATGGGGAATCCCACCTGTCCCACTGAGAGCCAATGGGATGTCCCTGTTGGAATGAGAATCCACACTCTAGGCTAGTAAGGGATGGCTGGGTGGCCTAGTGGTAAGGCACCCCAGCGCTAGTGGGAAGACCCAGGTTTGATCCCTGGTCTGGCCAGTATTTTCAGTCCAAAAGGTTATGAGCCCTGATGGTGCTGGAAACTGGTCCCTGCTGGAAGCACACAATAAGCCACTCATCTTGGGGCAGTCTGTGGGTGGGACAGCTGTGGAGAGCTGTAATGAACCCATTACCCAAGGATGGAGGGGGTGAGTGTGGCTTCAGAGGGAAGTGTTGGAATGAGAATCCACACTCTAGGCTAGTAAGGGATGGCTGGGTGGCCTAGTGGTAAGGCACCCCAGCACTAGTGGGAAGACCCAGGTTTGATCCCTGGTCTGGCCAGTATTTTCAGTCCAAAAGTCCCTTCATCACCAAAGGGGCTGTGATGTGCAATCCCACCTTCACTACTGAGGACCAATGGGCTGTCCCTTAATAGCCAAAGGGGTTATGATGTGCAATTCCACTTGCATTACTGAGGGCCAATAGTGTGTCACATCACAGCCCCATAAGCTGTGGTGGTGCACCCTGCCTTCAATTTGAAAGGCCATTTGGACATCCCATGATAGCCACAGATGCTCCATCCCACATCTACCTCTGAATACCATTGGCATGTGCTATGATGGCCTTACAGGGTCTGAATGGACATCCTCTTGGAACCTCTTAACTGGGTGGGATATCCCACAACATGCTTTCAACCATAATCAATACTTTTTTTGATACACTTTCAACATTTGGAAATGTCCCACAGGATTGACTGCATACATATATATATATATACCTCTCATCTCATTCATCAAACCAGTGGCATGGATTATGCCTACCATGGAGGCAACTATTACCATCCCCTCCATGCATAATATGGGTGTAACCCACTCTTGGCAACTGATACCCACTCCCCCATATGGCAGAATTATCAGTGGAACATGATGAAGACCTTGTTGGATCTGCTGATATGGGAATGGTGGAAGCCTGTAGTAGAAGGATATTCTAACTAATATTGTTCACGTACTACTTGTATAGCTTGCTGCATGAACTTTACAATACACATGATTTCACAGCATGGACAGGCATCTACAACAGTGGGCATCCAAAATAGACACAGCATATCACCAACATTATATTCTTGGAGGTTCAAAAAATGAACCAGCCACATGAAAATTTTGGTTAAACACATCATCCCAAAATTCAAATTCATCATGGTATAGATATAGGAAAGTAAAGGTACACCAGGCACCATGGAAAGAGGAATGGGGGATGGAGGCAGGAGGTATACAGACCCTGATGTCAACAGATGCCAACAGTCACATCCAGCCAAGATTTATCTGGTATGACTTGAATCAGCCCTGATGAATTACTCTGAAATTAGCCCCCTTGAAACATTGAAATGGCTCCTACTACTGCACAAAAATATTTCATTTTGTTAATCAAGCATGCAGTCCTCTTGGCAGGTTGCAGTATAACCTTCTGCATGTGCAATCATGCAGCTCAAATCAAATGGTGTTGTGTTATATTTTGCATTTTGTAAATGGGCCATAGTATATCTTACTGGCATCAAAACTGCCATGTTGGCAGGCACTCATCCAGTGTCACAGTTGTGCCACACCTGGAGGCATTTCATGGAATCCACATGTTCCCTATCTTAGAAACTCCTTACAGACTCAGAAAAAACTTGATGATCACTGACAAAAAATATATTGATATGAAGGAACTAGAAATAGTCATCTATGTAGTCCCCATTGAAGTCATCTTCATACTGTGGTGTAGCACTACCCCTGTTAACCCATTGGGGTGCAGCAGGCTGTGCTGGGGGATAGTAGTCATTAATGTACTGACCATTGTAGTAGAGATGAGGGTCAGAGCGAGAAGGAATGCGAGGATGGCCTTGACAAAATGGTGGGAAGTGGTGGTGGGCAGGTGGTAATGCCTAGACAGAAACTGAGTCAAACAGGAAACCTTGTGCATGTAAAATTGAACTACTTACACTGTAAGGAATATTAGATGGACCAGGTTTGCAATAGTTCACACAGTCATTCCCAGAATCCTATAGCATTTTTTGTTGGTCTTGCTACTCAGGGAAGAGAAACAAACTCTCACCCCATGTTGGCTGGGAAATTGGTGTTCCTTGTGGTGATCTTCACCTCTTATCTTCACTTTCTATCATTCACATGGTCTCTTACTTACTACCATTTGATTCCCCTTTTTATTTGCTACTTACTACTTCTTTTCCCAGCCTTCTAGGCCAATTCCTAGTGTTGTGGCACATCAGCCACTCTTTGTTTACTGTTGTTTACTTTGAAGTGCACTTAGTGTAGCTGAGTCCAGTGTTGAGACCTTTGGTTGCTCACACTGGACTCTAGGTACTGTGTACCCTCATATCTCTATTTAATCTATTGGTTGCTCACACTGGACTCTAGTCTGGTTGTTCCCCTAGCTCCCTAGAGCTTTAGGAGTCAATTAGGATCCCCCTAGGGACCCCTCTCTTTCTTTGCTGCTAATAATTGGGATGGGCTGGGCTCCCACATGGGCACATGACCTGGGAGCATATCATGTTGAAGGTTCTGCACAACACTCCATCAATGCTGTTATCAGACACACAGAAACTAATCCCTACCTAGTATCACAGAGCCAGTGCAGGGGAGGTTGGATGGGCCAGGCTCTTGAGTGTGGGGGTGGCTTGGAATTGCAGATGTGCTGCAATGGGAATCCCATACAATAGGGCAGGTATTCCAGCCTTCATCATGTGGTGCCTTAGGGTGGCCAGGCTGCAGAACCTTGTAAATGTCAGCATATACTAGAGGTTGAGTGAAGAGTAAAGCTTACTTGAGGAATGGTATCATCATCATTCAACACCTCCATGCGAGGTCACTTGCATGAGGGAAAAGGAAGTTGTCACTGTCACTGGACCTCAGTGCTTTGCTGCTGGCAATCCTCTTCTTGGCAAGATTTCTGCCACTCTGGGTCATCAGAGACCTTCCACAAGATAGTTCCATTGGCAGTCTTGACAAGAGGAATGTCACCCTTCAAAGGGCTTACATCTGAAATGTCAATGATATCTGCAAAGAACTTCAGAATGTGGTTGCACAGATGCAATAAAGTGTACCTTGGTTCCAACATTTGATCTTAATTTCAGGCACATCACCTAAACTGTCCTGTTCCTCCTTGTCATCAGTGTGTCCATCATACATGTGTCCCAACTTTCTCCAAAGGTAGGGTACTATGAGTTGATGAAGAGGACCAGCCTTAAGTTTCTTATGGTCAAAACCAGGACCTGGAGGAGATACACCATAAGGCCAGTTGATGATGGTAAGATGATACTTCTGCATAAGTTCCAGGAGCTGGTTCCAAGCAACTTTCTGGGGATCACTGACTTCAATACCTTGTGTTACTGAATAGCACAATTATAATAAGTGCATGGACAGCATAAGAAATACTTACTGTGTATATCCCTCAGGGCAGCCAATAACTTCTCCTTCATCACAGTTGCAGTCTCTTGGTGTCTCCTTTATATAACAACATAGTTCCAGCACAGTGGCCACATCACCAGCAGAACTGGTGCTGACCAACCTAGCCTCCATACCATCACCATTCCATAGACACCTACAAAATGTATTGAGGTTGAACAAAACATGGACAACATATACAGCTTGCTTGAAAATTGCCATATACTTATCCATGAGTCCCTGAATGTCAATGGCTTTTTCATTGATGAAATCTCTTATCACTTTGGAACCTCTGAATATGCTAGATGTTTGACATCCTGCAGGGTCCTGTCCAACATACATCACCACACCAACTGTCTCAATGTCCTTGAGGTTGGTCCATGCCTCCACATAGTTTAGTCAACCATAGTCCTGAAAGTGGGACACCTGACATGTACATTTTCACCTAAAAGTGGGATTAGCCAATGTCAGCCAACCAACCTTGAGATGGGTGTGGCTGATGCCCTGAAAGGGGGATAAGCTGACCTGGCTGGGAGATGGCCCACCCCCCTGAAAGGGGATAGGCCATCCTAGGAGGAGGATGGTCCCCCCCCCTGAAAGGGGATCAGCCAACCCAGCTGGGAGATGGCCCACCCCCCCCCCCAAAAAAAAAAAAAGTGGGATAGGCTGACCTGGCTGGGGCATGGCCCACCCTCCTGAGAGTGGGATAGGCTGATCTGGCTGGGAGATGACCCACCTCCCTGAAAGTGGCATAGGCTGACCTACCTGGGGGTTGCCACAACCTCTTGAAAGGGGGATTAGGTGGGGGGATGACTCATGTCCTGAGAGTGGGGTTGGCCAGCCTCACTGGGGGGATGACCCATGTCCTGGGTGTAGGGGTAGCTGGCCTCATTGGGAGGATGGCCCACATCCTGACAGTGGCTCCTGGGAAAATGGCCCTTGTCCTGAGAGTGGCATTAGCCACCCTCACTGGGGGGACAACCCATGTCCTAAGTGTCAATTCAGCCAAGCCTAGTAGGGGGAGGATCTGATTAATCAACCTCTTGGAAAGTTGACTATCTGATGACCTTGTTATCAGTTTATGATACACCAACTTTATTATTGTAGGGATGGAGGTAGTTAAGATATTTTGGAAACTCATGAAGGATTTGTAATGCTGGCTAACATAAAACTGGGGTATTTACAAGGTTACAGGTATTTTTATAAAGGGTAAGTTGTAACCAGGAAGATGTTCCTTTTTTCCCCTGTGTTAAAGATATGGCATGAGGAGGAATGGAGTAAATAAATTTCTTGGGTGGGAGGGAAGTCTTGTTAGGCCCTTTTTCAAACCCACACTGAGCATACCTGCACTCATAGGTAATAGTTTTACCTGCAGAACCAGACTCCCACTTCTGCATGGTTCCACATTGACTCCCCATGGTCTGATAAACTTATCAGTCCACAACAATTTCTCCACCACTACCTTTTCCACTTTATGTACACCTTGCCCTTCAGACCTCCACATGATGATGATATTGGAATGCCTCCCAAGCAGTGCACAATCATTGAGGGCAAACTTGGCTGCTTGGAAGACATCAAAGCCTTGAACAATGGTACTGTCCAGTAGACTCAGCAGGTAAGGGGTAGTACTGGCCATCTGCAGGTGTTGGGCATCAAACAAGATCATGGGTCTTGGTTTGAATCTGGAAAAGGTTAGAGAAAAAGATCCAAAAATGTTGGAAACACTCACTTATGAGCAGCTTCTTTTGAATCATTGAAGCTGTCTTTTACAGTAACAAGAGAGCCACAGACATAGAATATTATGTTTGCACCCTGGACAATTTTGGTGAGGGGGTTGAAAAGTACTTGGAGGCACTTGGACATGGTTAGTAAGGAGGTAAATAGGAGATTGGTCACTTACCTCAGAGACCTTGAATGCTACTGGTTTACCATCAACATGACCAGCAAAGAGATCCCCTCTTTCCTCATCACTATGGGTGGTGAGGAAAATGACCACCTTGAGAAGGATGAGAGGGAATGAGTGAGGTCCATTGCTGCCCTCTCATAAGTCAGCAGAGACTCCTCAGTGGCCAAGTTGAAGGTCAGGTGAGAGAAGTGATAGCTTTTTGCAGGGAAGTAGGGCTGGAAATAGGAGGCCAATACATTGACCTGAGGATGGCCAAGTTCTAGGTTGTCCAAATGGAGGTGGACAAGGGCAGTAGGGAGGGAGGCTACCTGGCCAGAGATGGCATGCTGAAAGGTACCCTGGATAAGAGGAGGGTGGGCAAGGACAGGTTGTCCTTGAGAGTAGAATCCCTTGGCATGTTGTGAACATAAGTGGAAGTGGGGAGTGTCATGCAGTGTGGATCACTGTTGCTTGTTCAAGGCAATGACCTGATGTGCGCTGTTAGCCTTTTGACTAACTATACCAATAGGAAGGCAATAGGCAAGCTACAGCTTGTAGTGGACCTCTTGCAAGTATATTGACAGTGGTATGGAGACATGTTGACAGGGATGACCTTGACTACCTCTTGATCACTGGAAGGATAAGTCTTGCCATATATACAACTTGGGTACTAGCCCTGGGTTGATGGTAGAGCAGCGCTTCGAGTGACGAGGGAGAAGCAAGAACTTTATAAGGGGCAAGCCTAACTTGCTAAGTAGGTAGCTTGGTAGCAAAAGTACAAGGAATCCTAGTCGCATTCTGAGGGGTTTATATACCCCACAGGCGACAGGATGACTAAAGGTACTTATGCCTATAAATGCATAGACAACAAACAGAATGGGGCTGCAAACAGGATCTCTCCACAGGGTATTGAGTCATAGTGACGTCGGTGACACATGCTGAGTCATAGGTGATGTACACCTACTCATCATGACTCCTCACCATGCTGGACTGTTTGTGAGTGCAAACAGGAGATCCCTCAGGTGCGATGTGACAGAGTCACATGCCTGGGAAAGCAAACCTGAACTGCGGAGAAGCCTCCAGATCCCATTGGGATCTGAGAAGCAAGAAGTGAAAGGTAAAGTAAGAAAAGGAAAGTGTACATAAGCATGGCTGTGTCATAAACGTATAGTCCATACACTTGCCCCTAAGGTGGGCAGAGGTGTAATGCGAGACATCCAAAGGACATGGGAACAGGGACGATGACAGTCTCGGGCGGGAATGTGTATAGTAAGCAGTCTGAGAAAGGAAAAGACAAGAACGGTGCATGACAGGGAGGTGGTGTACTTACAAAGTAAGGCTGAGGGTTTGCTTGGTTTTCCTTCCAGTGGCAAGTGACACACTTAAAAGTGACATTATCTGCTTTTAGGTTGTCCCTTTCTGCTTCAGCTACCACTAGGCATTTACTACATACTACCCTTCTATAGTACTTCTCATCACAGACCCACAACAGGTCTGCCCCATCTCTGCACATAACACAGAGCTGTGGAAGGTATAAACAAGAGTATGAGATATGATTAGCAGCTTACAGTGTTGGTGTTAGGCTTCTGCTTTGGGGATGGCCTCTTGGAGGCAGTAGATGCCTTAACCTTTTTGATGTGGAAGGCCTGCAGGCCAACTCTGGGGGCCTTGCCTCCAGTCACCTTCTTGGCTGAATGTCTAGTCCTTTCCATGTTTGAATAAGTATCTGGTAAGGATGAAGTGAGGACAAGTCAGTGATATGTAGCAAACAGAGGGGAAGGGGGAGCAACAACTCACCAGGTAGTGAATAGGCTGGTGGTGACATGACAGAGTCAGTTCACACACAGTAACACAGGGGGGGGTGTCAACAGCTTACCTGGAAGTGGGCTATGGTGGAGAGACAATGGAGTCAGTACACATGTAGTAACACTGAGGGGGGAGGACTTACTTGGAAGCTGGGTAGGGTGGTGAGACAATGCTGTCAGTACACATGTAATAACATGAAGGGGGGGGGGAACAGCTTACCTGGAAGGTGGGTAACATGGTGAGATGACACAGTCAGTACAGACATAGTAACATGCAGGGAGGAGGGCAACAGCTGACCTGGAAGTGGGGTATGGTGGTGGGATGAGATGGTCAGTATGGATGTACTAACATGAAGGGGGAGGGAAAATGGCTGACCTGGAAGTTGGGTAATGTGGTGAGATGACACAATCAGTACACATGTAGTAACATGAGGGGGGGGGAACAGCTTACCTGGAAGTGGGGTAGGGTGGTGGGGCAACATGGTCAGTATGCATGTAGAAACACAAAGGCAGGGGGGCAAAAGGCTGACCTGGAATTGGGGTAGGGTGGTGGGATAACATGGTCAGTATGCATGTAGAAACACAAAGGGGGGGGCAAAAGGCTGACCTGGAATTGGGCTGGGGTGGTGAGACAATGCGGTCAGTAAGCATGTGGTAAAACAAAGGGGGGGGGGGAATGGCTTACCTGGAACCTGGGTAACATGGTGAGACAACATGGTCAGTACATGTGTAGGAACAAGAAGGTGTGGGGGGGAACAGCTGACCTGGAATTGGGCTGGGGTGGTGAGACAATGTGGTCAGTACAGATGTAGTAACCACAAGGGGGGGGGGGGGCAAAAGGCTGACCAGGAAGGTGGGTAATGTGGTGAGACAACATGGTCAGTATGCACATAGTAACAGGAAGGTGTGGGGGGAATGGCTGACCTGGAAGTGGGCTGGGGTGGTGAGATGACATGGTCAGTATGCATGTAGTAACACAAATGGGGGGGAATGGCTTACCTGGAACCTGGGTAATGTGGTGAGACAACACGGTCAGTATGCACATAGTAACAGGAAGGCATGGGGGGGAACAGCTGACCTGGAAGTGGGCTGGGGTGGTGAGATGATGCAGTCAGTATGCATGTAGTAACACAAACAGGGGGAATGGCTTACCTGGAACTTTCACTAGGGTGGTGGTGGTGGGGCAAAATCAGTTCATATACTGTAAATATGGAGGGGAAACAACATACAAAGTTGGAGCATGTTAGTCTTGAAATGGACACTGTAGGTGTGATTAACTTGCGACCATGGGGTTCGAGGGTTCAAAGGGGGGACTTGAGGTTTCAAGAGAGGTTCGAGGACCGTGTTGAAGGGTTCGAAGGGGGGGCTTCGAGGCTTCGAAGGGTGGTGCAGAGGTTCGTGGCGGTGAAGGGCTGACTAAGCACGTGCATCGAGGGTGAGATAAAAGGGGTGCACAAGAGAAAAATAAAAGGACAATACTTTACTACTACATACTATGAGGAGGGAGCTAGGAGTCACCAGCCTCCATCATATAAACTCTTCATTTTCAAGTGCACTCGACACTGTTCACCCCTAGTATTGGTGCTTGGTTCAAGGAGCCCCTTTTGGGAAGAAGTTATACTCGCTCTTTCTCCGTGTTAAGTCCACTACCTGGGCTTACTACAACAAACTCTACAATGTGTGGGGTGGATGACTTACCTCAGAAGATTTTTTTTTTAGAGGCAATGGAAGGGAAAAAATGGTTTGTGGATGACACACCTTGGTAAAAACAATTTGCCACGGTTGCAATTGCATGTGACCTTTGCTATGGCTTTTCACAGTCAGTTGTAGGTCAAACAAAGGCAAAGTTGCCACATTAGCTGATTCTTTTGCACAGTCATGTGTGAGTCAGACATATGCAAACACACAATTTGCCATGGCTGGAATGGCATGTGACCTTTATGATGGCATGGCAAGTGGATTTGGTTTTCATGGTCACATGTACCTCAAACACAGCCAAAGTTGCCACATGACTAGAGGATATGAGCCAATTTTTTTCACACAGTCACATGCAAGTCAAACATAGCCAAACAAACAATGTGCCACAGTTGGAATGGCATGTGACCTGTACTATGGCACATCAAGCAGATTTGTTTTTCACGGTCACATGTGTGTCAAACACAGCCAAAGTTGCCATGTGACTAGAAGACATGAGCCAATTTTGTTCACACAGTCACATGCAAGTCAGACATAGCCAAACAAAACATTTGCCACAGTTGGACTTGCACATGGCCTTCACTCTGGCATGCCAAGCCAATTTGTTTTTCACAGTCACATGTGTGTCAAACAAAGGCAAAGTTGCCACATAACTACAAGACATGAGCTGACTTTTTTTGCACAGTCACATGTGAGTCAAGCATAGCCAAACACAGAAATTATATCAACACCACCCTTTCCCATATCTCCTTCCTTTC
Organism: Pisolithus sp. B1; assembly: GCA_024663435.1. Taxonomy (NCBI): domain Eukaryota; kingdom Fungi; phylum Basidiomycota; class Agaricomycetes; order Boletales; family Pisolithaceae; genus Pisolithus; species Pisolithus sp. B1. Next base: position 25,094 of record JANFAA010000090.1, read on the forward strand.
ATTTTTGGTCCTCTCCCCCTCATCTTCCTCTCCCATCCCCCCTCCACATTGACATGGCCATCATCACACATTCACCATGCATCTCGTAATCCCTGTAAGTAAGTTCTTTCCCCTCCCTCCATGTTGCTACATGTGTACTGACCACATTGTGCCACCACCCTACCCAGATTTGAGGTCAGCCATTGATCCCCTACCCCTTCGTGTTACTACATGCATACTGACTGTGTCATCTCACCACCCCAGCCCACTTCCAGGTCAGCCATTCCCCCCCATGCCTTGTTACTACATGCATACTGACCATGTCATGCCACCACCCTACCCAGCTTCCAGGTCAGCCATTCCCCCCCACCCCTTCATGTTACTATGTGTGTACTGACCATGTCATTTCACCACATTACCCACCTTCCAGGTCAGCCTTTTGCCCCCCCTTTATGGTTACTATGTCCATACTGACCATGTCATCCCACCACCCTACCCCACTTCCAGGTCAGCCATTGACCCCCCCCCCTTTCGTGTTACTATGTGTGTACTCACTGTGTCATCTCACCACATTACCCAACTTCCAGGTCAGCCTTTTGCCCCCCCCCTTCATGTTACTACATGTGTACTGACCACATTGTCCCACCACCCTACCCCACTTCCAGGTAAGCTGTTCCCCCCCCTTTTGTGTTACTATGTGCATACTCACCATGTCGTCTTACCATGTAACCCAACTTCCAGGTCAGCTGTTGCCCCCCCCTCCCCCCTGTGTGTTACTATATGCATACCGACCATGTCATCCCACCACCCTGCCCAGCTTCTAGGTAAAGCCTCCTGCTCCTCCATGTTACTACTTACATACTGACCACATTGTCTCACTGCACTTCAGCTGGCTGTGCTCTGACTAACCATTGATCCATAGGCACCATGCTGGCTTTCTGCAGGCTGCAGCTGCACATACCTGCATGGTGACCCTTCATCCACACTGTACCTGGCCAGTGCATGTGTTGGTATGAGGGGTAGGTTAGTTAATCTTGTAGTGTAGGGTAGTAATAGTCCATACTTGCTAGTGCAAGTTGGCTTATTATCTGGATATCTGTGCTCACTAGTGTGCCAGTAATTATTTGTCTTAGTGACTTGGTCCATGCCTACAAGTGTAGGCTGGCCTAATATAAAATGTTGCTATTTTTTTTCTTCACTTAGTCTGTGCCAACTGGTGTTGGTCTGGGGGGATTTTGTCCATGCCTGCCAGTGCAGGCTGGCCTCATAAATAAAACATTGCTATCTTTTTCTTCACTTAGTCTGTGCCAACTGGTGTTGGCCAGCAAATGTTGGTCTGGGGGGATTTGGTCCATGCCTGCCAGTGTAGGTTGGCCTAATAAATCACAGGATCCTTTTTCTTGATTTTCACTTCATTTTTTTTCCTTGATGACCTGCTTCTGCTCTGGGGGAAGGGCCCCTCCTGGACAGTTGTCAGTGAGTCTGTTCCACTGGGAACTTCTTTTTTGTTCTGTTTGTTTTGACTTGTAACTTGGTTCCCAACTCATCACCCCATTTCATCTTGAAAGGGTTTTGACTTGCCTTGTTTTTGACTTCACTTTTTGTAATTTCTGGGGCCTAACCCTAACCCTAAGCTTATGTCCCATATAGAATAAGTAGGCACCAGGCACAGTTACCCATTTGAATAACAATTTCATGGCTTAAAAATTTACACACTCTGCTGCATCCCACTACATCATCATCACCCCTGAGCCCACAAGTGTGCAATGAATTCCTCCTCAACCTCCTCTGATGCCCTGTCTGCCATGGTGGATGGGATCCTGACAACTGTACTTCAGGGATCCAAACTCTCCACATCTGTGGTACTACAAAAGTCAGACCTTAGGAAGCCAAGGTATTGAGAACTACTTCCTCCTTGGTGGCTACACCCTGCTTGATGTAATATCATAGACTGACAGTCATGTCCCAATTGACTAACCTCCAAAGGGTTATGGCTGCAGAAGACCTTCCTTCTGCATCTATTTCCTCCAATGAAACCAAGCTGTCTGCCCTTGTCATTGCCCATGCAATCCTGAACCCCTGTGAGTCTCCCTCCAGACAGTCAAAGTGCAATGTCTGAGTCCTGAAAAAGATGTAACCAAGTGAGACATTGATAGGTTTGCTGAACCCAGGCCCAATGCTGCAGACAAGACCAAGTATTTTCAATATCCCCAATGGGGGCACATTTCTGACCCTGCCATTGTTTTGGATGTCCATGGTAAAGTGATGCTTTGGTATCTACCAGGCATCATTCCTCCTGAAAGAGTGGTGAAGCAGTCTCTTCCCCCATGTATATCTTATATTTATATTAATGCACTGGTAAAAACATCTCAATAGGATTCACCTCCCCTTGAAAGGCAGCCTTGTGAAGCACTCCAAGAGGAAAAATGAATCTAGCATGAGGTTTGGCCATAGACATGTGCCAGAGCTGGATGGCAGAGACATGGACCCATTGGCTGATGCCATCTTTGGCCATGGCAGGCTTATGAACTCTCCTGCAACTTTCCAGCAGAGTCATTTGGTGCTCTTCTCCTCATGGTCTGGTGTAGACTGCAAGGCTAATGGTCTCAAAGAGGTTGCAGGACAAGATCTATGAAAGTTCCAATCTCAAAATCCCTGCTGTGAGGGAATGGCTTCATGAAATCTCTTATGCAGAAGAGTTCTGAAACTCCATTTCAGGACTTGTACTGCCAGATCTGGCTAGAGTTGGCAAGGATGCCATTGCAGCCAAGGGAGACTGGGTGGTCACCCAACCCCCTTCTGGGACCCAGTGGCCTTCCATCTATGTTGACATAGATGTCATAGTCAACCAAGAGACTCCTCCTCATTTGGACAAGGTTTCTGCACCCTCTCTCCTGGACTTGCTGGTGAGCCTGGGAACTCATGATGCCCAATTTCATGTTTTGGATCTCAGCTCCATTTTTGGTTACCAGCCAGGCACCATGATTTACCTTGCTGGTAAACTTCTCCACCACTCTGTCCCAAAATGGGAGAAAGGTGAAAGAATAGCCCTTGCTCACTACATGAAGGATGCTGTCCATAACAGATTTGGACTGGCTAGGCTATCTTTTACCCAACAAAAGGATCTCTTGGGAAAATTTTTACAGACTTAGTGTACCTAGCTGAGTCCCTTAGCCAGTGTCAACCAGAGTTTCCAAGTGAAAATTGTACATCTAGAGTATTCCCTGTGTTTCAAATCTGTGTTATTCAACATGCATCATCAAAGGTCCAAAGTCCTGCAAAAATCCTTGGGGAGAGGTTCTTTGTACACTTTCCAGCCCACCAAGACCAGAAGGGGAAAGCTCACCCACAAAGAAGTGGATGCTAGGCACCTCTACTTCCCATCCAGAAGTCAGCCTTCCACACCTGGGACTCCAAGAACCAAGGCATCCTCCCAACATCTCAACATCTCTGACTTCCATGACTCTCTTGACATCCCTGACTCTGACTGGAATGATGTAGATGATGCCCCCCAGTCCAGAAGACACACAAAGGTCTGTACTTTGATTTGGGGATGGTCCACCATTAAAAATTACCTGCAGAGTCAAAATGACTATATCAGAGAGTGGCTGCCTTGGAGAGCAGAGTATCTAAATATCATTTTGGAAGGGGAGCAGCTGGCTAAGGGGGGATTTGTGAGCTGTGCTCTGAAGCAGAAGGAAGTGTCCAGTGCATGTATTGTGCTGGTGTCCATGCCTGGTGCAGTCCCTGTACTGTCAAAGTTCACAGGAACCTCCCCTTTCACAAGGTCCAAAGGTGGAATGGTGCTCACTACCAGCCTACCTCCTTGATGGACCTTGGCTTCTTGTGGCATATTGGCCATGGGGCAGATCCCTGCCCCTGTAATTGGTCAGACCCTGATCCAGAGGAGTCAGGCTATGTAACTGGGGATGGTCCCTCCAATCACAGGTCAGTGGCATTTTTATTGGGGAGGCCTTATAATGACCCTGTCATCAGGAAGTCTTCCCAGTTCTGGATGACCATTGTGCACACTGAGGGGATTTTTTCTCATGAGGTTTCGGTGTGCAAATGTCCTGGGTCTGATCCCAATGACTGGCACCTTGACTTGCTTCATCAAAGACTCTTCCCAGCCAGCATTTCCAAGCCCAAAACTGCCTTCACATTTGATGTGCTTGACCACTTTCTGATAGATGCTTTGGAGTGCAAGACTTCTGCTATGAGTTTCTATCAGAAGCTGAAAAGGTTCACCAACAATGCATATCCAGAAAGGGTACCAGTTGAGTGTAGTGTTACAATTAATTGGATGATGTTCATGTTGTTTTCTCTGCTTGTTAGGACAGGTACAGGGAGCTGATGAGGGTTTCTTGGCTATGGAGGGATTTGAAACATAGGAAATGGTTTGGTTTTGGGCATGATGCTGGGAAAGATCCAGGGGATGGAGGACTTGCCCTCTTCTTCCCTGCCTGCCCCCAGCCAGGTCTTAATTTACCTGCAGACTGGAATGTTCAGTATGACAGGTAAGAGACTGTAATCCATTCCAATTGGGTTTCTAACTTCCTTCAGGGATACTGTCATGAGGCAATATGTCATAGATGGCAACTTCACTGCTCAGCATATGAAAATGAACAAGCCAGAGTTAGATGTGGCCTTGTCAGATGGAAAAGGGTATATAGTTTCTGAGGGGCCATATCAGAATCATCTACAACAGTCATTGGATAGCAAGGAGGTGAGGGGTTTCAAGGTCTTGGAGTTTGCTTGCTGACCAATAATTTAGAGATCCACCTGCAGCAATCACAGGGCCATTAATGCTGCAAACATCAACAAGTCCAACCTCAGGTCCACAGGGATTGGTGCCACAGCTTGTGCTTGACATGGCTGCTTTGTCCCCCACTCTGTGGTGGATTTTCAAAAAGGGGAGAGGTGTGTGAAATGCCTGGATTGATGTTGGTGGCTTGGAGCTCATTTTTGGTCAGGTATATGAACACAGACTACTCCATTTACAATGCTCTTGTCTATGGTTCTGAGAGAATCACTAAAGCACTGGTGATTTATGATGTAGGGTGCCAGTGGAGTGTCAACTTCTGGAGTAGAGTGAAAAGTAGTCCCTTCCTCCTTCTTCCCCCAGCTCTGGAGATTGTCCCTGCTGTGGGCAAGTTCCATTTGGCTGCACACAAGCTCTCTTGCTTTCCAAGGTACAGCCTCAACTTTGTTAAAGGTGCAGGCCACTTGGATGGAGGAATTCTGGAGACATTGTGGGCTCCATTCAATAAGATCTCCCCAACTGCCAGGTCCATGACTCAGGCCCATAGGCAAGAGGTGTATGATGATCATATGAGGGATTCTAACTGGAAAAAGCTGGTGGGATTAGGTGAGGGTTTTTTCTCCAAGGAGGGTAAATTTATGTGGACCATTTCAGTCCCCTCTTTGCTGAGGAAATACAAGACTTCCAACAAGTGTCTGGAGGAAATGAATCAGGCCTATGAGCAATTGACTGCTGTTCTGGATCCTGACAAGGTTTCTGGATGGGAATTGGATGCACTAAGGGCAGAGGCTGATAGGGGGGAGGCCCTAGATATTTATTTGTTGAAAGGGGACAAAGGTAGATCTTGTGGATGGGCTGATGACTCCTTCTGATAATTATATGTAGCTCCCACCTTTCATGAAGTGCAGATACAACTTATGAAAAACCCAATGTCTCCATTTGGAATTGGTGGTTCTGTGGCCTGGCTTGCTGAAGGAATCAGCATCGAGGACTCACAGTGAGGTCCCTCTTGAGCTGAAGGTGATTTTCTTGCTGACCAGGCCTGCAGGGACCAGCTGAGATGCAAACTCTGACAACTTCCCAATCCCATGTCCACTGGCCAAGAGGTCAAAATCTCTGTGAAGAGGCAGAGACTTTCTGCCAGGATTGAAAAATTCCATAGTAATGGTCAAGCATGTTTCAAAGGTTTGGAGATCAATGGTGCTTTTACTCTGCAGGATGATCCAGAATTTTGTGGGAAAGAAGAAGAAGAGGAGGGGGAGGAGGATAGGGAGTTCTGGGGTGAAGATGATGGGTACTGGGAAGTTCCTGGAGAGGAAGTTGAGGAGCTGGCTTCTGAGCTCATGAGTATATGGATGCCCTCTTCCATTGGGAGTGCTAAACTGACAGAGCTGGGCCTTGTTGACCTTCTCAAAGAGGAGAGGGAACTCAGGATTGGACAAGCTAATGATTGTTTAGACCAACTGAGAATGGACCTTGGAAACAAAGCCATGTTATACTGACAGAACTTCCAGGCTGCAAATTCTACCAGGGAAGGTACCAGGACCAAGAAGGAAATCCAACAAGTGGTGTCCAGGATAAACAAGCATGTCAGAGGTTATCAGAGGGCCAGACAGGCCATTCTCAGGCTGGACACCAATGTTGACATGGCAGAAAAGTATCAAGAAATCCTGCCCAATGATCTTGCAGTGAGTAAGGAGGTGACAGAGGAGAACAGGTTTGGCCAGGGGACCAGTAAACTGGCTTGGTTTTGGATGATGGAGGGTGAACAGAGTCAGCTGAGTCTCCAGGGTGGGGGCTTGATGGAAGAATGTAAGTGTATGCTCTTGCCATATGTCTTGCTAACAGTGGTGTGTAGTTTACAGGATCAATTGGCTCAAAGCAAGGGCAAGAAGGGACAGATGGAAAGAAGAAGTGTCACTGGTGAGGCATGAGATGCTTTGGACTTGCCTGTGGTTTGAGTACCACAAGGACATATGGGAGAAAAGGGCTCTGCAGTCAACTGAGCCAGGGAGAGAGGCTTATGCTAAAAAGCAGATGGGGTTGTGGAATGACTTTGCCAAGAAGGCAAGGCTGATGTTCCAAGGTAAACAAGTGGATTGTATTTAGAATGAGAGTGGAAACACACTGTATGGTATGTGTTAGTGATGCCCTTGGCTTGGTGACTTGGTATTGGAATCTAAGTGAATGCCAAACATGTGCAAATAAAACAAGTAATGCCTAAAGAGGAAGGGCCAACATTTTTCAACCACCTGCCTAAATCAGTAAGGGCTGAAAATTTTCACCTTCTATCTTCCACCTGCAACAACAATTTTCTGCTGCTACATACCTCCCCCCATTGAACCATCCAATGTCTGACTGGAAGCAAGCCTACTCTGAAATCCTGTCCTCCTAGTCATCAGCAAGATGGCAAAAGTTCTGATGGTCTGAAAAAATCTGATGGCAGTTCTGATGGTCTGGAAAAGTCTGACAAGATCTGACAGTCTGAAATTTTCTGAGAATTTCTGATTTCAGAACTCTTCAAACTTTTTCAGACCTTTTCAGACTTTTTCAGAACTTTCCAGAACTTTTCAGACCATCAGAACTTTTGCCATCTTGCTGATGTATGTAGGAATGGACAAAGAAGCAAGGGGGAACTTGGAGCTCAGGAATGAGATCCTGGCTGAGGTGAAGGGGAAGATTCTTGAGCATGAACCATTGCATTCTGTGGAGCTGCCCCAAAATCTGAGAGTGGTGAGACCCTTGTTCATCATGCTGGACAGGTCTGAGGTTTGTCTAGGCCATCTGGATGGAGTGGTTGTCACAACTGGATCCAGAAGACTGGGAAGATGAGATAGCCATCATCCAGTGAACCCTGACTCTTGCTTTCACTGGAAAGAACAAGGAAGATGTTGGTGAGGGTGAGAATGCCAGGGAGGAGAAGGCCAGACCCACCAAGGCTGGGGACTACAAAAAGGCCTTTACAGCCTTCACTGCAGCACAATGGGTGTTCAAGGAGGAAATGGACAGCTATGACATCAGCAAAACAGTATTTGGCTGTGCATCACTGTACAGCCACTACAGTGTGCCACAGGTCACAGGTAGGTCCCCCACTGTACAGTGCCTCTCAACTTTTTAATTACTGTGTTTGAGACCATAAATATAGTCTTGTATAAATGTATATATCATAAACATATGGTCTCTGACATGAGGAGTGCCATATATGTGATATTTATGTAGAGCAATCTAAGGCAAAGAAAATTGCACTGTGACACTGTAGCCACCTATAGTGACTGTGACATTGTCCCAAAGTGACTGTTTTGCTGATGTGAGATATTGGATTCTGCCTTTACAGTCAGTATTAGTGTCATTGGCACAACCACCTGCTCCACCATTAGTTACTGGTGGTGTGATATGCATACAACACCCACCTCAACATACTTTGATTTCTGCACTATACAAAGTTTGGCATTTGCCATGTCAATGGGGAGAGGGAAGGAAATGACATGCTTGTATTGATCAACATGTAACTTGGCCTTGTTCAGGGACAGCTGTTCCACAGTGACCACACAACCACTAGCAAGCCTTGTCCCATCAGGTCTACAATGTCGACATGTGCAGTGAGTGACTGTATCTGCACACTGGATCTGTCCATCTCCACATGGATTGGATGTCCCTGACATTTTGCATTCGATTTAAGAGGTATGAGCAGGTTCTCTGAGCTGACTGTGTTGTTGCTCATTATTGGTGCCTTAGTCAGGATATGAACATGTCATTCATCGGTCAACAGAGCCTTGAACAGATACATCTCTAGCCCTAATTTTTGCACCAATGGTCCAACTCTGATACTGGGGTGAATGGCCAGGCCAACAGTTCTGCTGGACATGTGCATGAGAATTGTAGAAAGAGCAGAGAAGGAAATGATCATAGGTGACATGCCATTGATCCCAGCTCTGTCCTCAGCAATGACTGCCACCTTATTTTCGCCCTTGCCTGATACTTCAAGCTTTCCAAATGACACAGAGAGACATATGAAGGAATGTGGGAACCTACTGTGCTGTGGCCAGTATTTGACCCCTCATCATCCATGTCAGATGTGGTGACATAGTGGGAATCACTGTAACCTGCATGCCTATGCTTGGAACCCATCTGTGCTACATTGGAGATTGGCCTGTCAAAGTCATCATTGCTAGTAGATGGGTTAACCTGAGTGCTGGTAGTACACTCCATTGTCTAGGTGTAATTGACAAGGAATGAGCCTTATCAAACAACATCAATGACTCACCTGGTGTCGCTGGTGATGGCTTGCCACCCAAAGTCAAACAGGTAAAGCATGGGGGAGCAGTGTGCTATTGACATCCTCAGCAGGGTCCTGTGCATCATCTTCATCCTCAGCAGCAATGGCCTGTGTGTCGTCTTCATCCTCAGGGTGTGGAAACCCAGTTAAAGCTGGCACTGGAGTCTCCCTATAGGCTGGAACTGCGCTAGAGGCTTCTGAAGTGACACTTGTCACATTGGTTGTCAAAGAAGGGACAGTGGAAGACAGTGGATAGGATTTTCCACCAGTTTGGGAGGCAGAAGCAGCAGAGTTCTGAGATGTACCAGCACTGACACTGGGTTTGACTTTGTTCGCCCAATTGTTAACACAGCCAAGGAGGAGAGCTTTTTTATTTGGCATGGTGAGATTCCATGTGAGGTTGAGCCAGTATAGAGTCAATTCAGTGAGAACTAACATTGTCAAAGAGGAAACATGGATGGACCTCTGGTGGGTCTTTTCTTGTTCCAATGCACATGCCATCTCCACATTGGCCATCGCATTTTGCCTCCTCAGTACATGATTACTAGGTGCAACGACCACTCTGATGTTCACATGGCAAGGATTGGCTCCCATGTCAGCTGTTGTTGATTGATCAAATGCCAGAAACTATCCAACCAATGGCATAATAGAAAGTGCCTCACCATCAACATGAGGGGCATCACTTAAAGTTGTAAGTGCTCTCTGATCCATGCCCCTCCTTGGTCTCACAGGCTTCGCTCTATTAGCTTCCTGCATAGCCTGTTCAACTTCCATGGCCACCTCCATCTCACTGACTCAGGTTAAACCCTGCTGAGTAGCAGTCTCACATGCATCCCTAATTTCATGTGCATGCAAGTTGTCCACCTGCTTCTGTGCCAGGGTGTGTCACTTATTCTGCGAGTTGAGTATAATGCACCCTGGGTGTAGGTTAGCCTTTACTTGCCACAGACAACCACCACTAGAAGAATCATTGGTGGACATTGTGACTACCAGGCAACTGGGTCACCTGAGTGCCAAGTGGGAGATGGAGATGACGAAAGATAAGTTTGAACTTGTCCACTTTATTCACACATGTGTTAAATTTGCTCACAAATAAATGACACAATTTTCTGCACTAAGTGCTGCTCACCCTGAAGGTTTTTCAACCACATGGCTTCCAACATGTCTATATTCTACAATGCTGTCCACCAGGGAATCTGGTCACCCACAACCAATGCAGCAGCCTGAAAGTGCCCCCCAGCTCCCTTGTGACCAACCAGGTTGCAATTGCTGGTTCAGGAACCTCTCTGGTCTCACAAAACACAAGTGTATGACTCATCTGTCTTTCAGTCATCCCCCCCAATGCTTCCCCAACCATGCAGAGGTACTTGGCTCTTTGGAAGAGGAGGACCCTGTTGCAGATAGAATGCCCCTGCTACCCGAACACACCTTCGACAGTTATCAAGCAGAAGACCCATTGAACCTGGAACATGAGGCCATGAGAGCAGAGTATGTTGGTCTCAGCAGCAGACTATACCATAATTATCATACTGGCCTGAATGGTGAGTCCATCAACTTACATCTACTTCAGCTAATATATTTTATTACAGCACAAAGATGTGATGCATGTGGGCAGTTCCTTCCAGATAATGCCCCACCACCCCCACATGCAGAGAAAACACCAGATGACTGGACACCATATCATAACCAGTTAGAGTTCAAGCTCGCTGACTTTCTCTTTACACATGCCAAGATGCCTGCTAGAAAGATTGACACATTGTTGGACATATGGGCTGCATCATTGATTGGATTGGGTGGGCAGCCACTATTCACTAATCACACAGATCTTTACTGTGTCATTGACAGCACTTGCACTGGCGATGTCAAATGGGATAACTTCACCATTCAATATACAGGTGAAGAGCAAGGCGGTGAACCTGCACCTTGGATGTCCAACACCTATGAAGTTTGGTATCAAGACCCATGTGAAGTTATCCATGGCATTCTAGTGAGTTCTGAATTTACAGATAGTCTGGACTTTGTTCCATATTGGGAATACAATACTTCAAATGATCAGAGGTACTGGCAGGATTTCATGTCGGGTGACTGGGCATGGGAGCAAGTGGTATGTTATCCTTCTCACTGTGATTCAATTTATCTGAATTTGTTAGGATAGGATACTTAGTGATGATCCAACAGTCGCTGGGGCCACACTAGTCCCCATTATCCTTGGCAGTGACAAGACAACTGTGCTGGTAGCAACTGGACAGACCAATTATTACTCCTTGTATCTCTCCATTGGAAATGTATGCAACACACTTCATCGTGTGCATCAGAATGCCATCGTTTTGATTGGGTTTCTTGCTATGCCGAAGAGTACAGTATTCCTAACTCATTTAAATTCATGTCACACTAACATGGTGTCCAGCAACAAGAGAGCATGCCAGCACCCAGGCATTTCATAAATTTAAGAGGCAGCTTTTCCATTCATCACTAACCCAGATTCTCTATTCCCTTCACCATCCAATGAAGGAACCTGAGACAATTCTATTCAGTGACAACTACTACTGGCATGTGATCTATGCACTCGCAGCATACATAGCTGACTATGAAGAACAAGTTCTATTATTGTGTATTGTATGCAACTGGTGTCCAAAGTGCCTTGGACACTGCAACAACCTCGATGAAGACACACTTCAATGTTCCCATGAGCATTGTGATATGATCATCAAAGAACTTGAATTTTGCCAATTGTGGGATTCATATGGTATTGTTGGTGACATTGTGGTGAGTACAAGGGTACTCGTTGCTTGCAGACACTAATGGATGACAGCTGTTTACCAACAATTTTCCACATGCAGATATTCATGCAATGCTGTCACCGGATATTCTCCACCAGCTCATCAAGGGCAGAGTCAAGGATCATTTAGTAGATTGGGTCAAGTGATACTTGGTTCATGTTCATGGAAGAACTGAGGCAGATAAAATCCTCGATGATATTGACTGATGGTATGTTTATTGTTTGATTGTTCATAAGCCTTAAGGCCATCACCATTCACCCATGCATTAGGATTGCAGCTGTTACACCATTTGCTGGATTGAGGTGATTCCCTCAAGGCCAGCACTTCAAGCAGTGGACCAGTGATGATTCAAAAGGTTTGATGAAGGTGAGCTTGTTCTCTTTCTGTACAGCTGAATTATTGATTACTGTGCTGCAGGTTTACATTGCAGCTATTGAAGGGCATGTACCCAAAGATGTAGTATGCACTTTTTGAGCTTTCCTCGAGTTCTGCTATCTTGTTTGGCAAAATGTCATCACTGAACAAACACTTACAGAGATTGATGATGCACTAAGGCACTTCCATCTGTATCGCAAGGTCTTCTGGAATGCTGGCATAATCGACTCCTTCTCACTACCCTGACAACATGCAATGAAGCACTATCACTACCTTATTTGCCAATTTGGTGCACCAAATGGCCTCTGCTCTTCAATCACAGAATCCAAGCACATCAAGGCCATTAAACATCCTTACCAGTGCACTAACCATTTCCAGGTGCTGGGGCAGATACTTCTAATCAATCAAAGGCTGGATAAGCTTACTGCAGTGCATGCAGATTTTAAAAGTCATGGTATGTTGAACAGATCATACCTGTCAGTTTTAGGTATGCATCTCCACCTCACATGTTATATGATTTTGACTGCTGATTAGGAACCATGACTAATGAGACACATGGCCACCACTGTAGTATCAAGGAGGGCACAGATATAGCAGACAACAGTGAAGATTGAATGGCAAGCTACAAAGAGGATTCAGGTGAAGTTGTTGATGACCAGATGGCAATCAATGCCCATGTATCCTTGGTGTGTAAATACTGTATGTTTTATTGCCAAGCTTCCTGACAAGTACTGACTATTCTGCCTTAGAGAGTGCACATGCAAGGAATGTGGGGGCTCTAGCAACTGAACTCGGAGTGCCAGACCTCCCAAACCTCCTTCGTCACTCCCTTCAATCACAGTTCTGTCCTAATGACTCTCACAATCCAGAAGACATCCCTTACCATGAGTGCCCAGTTTATGAGGGGAGAATTCATGTGTACAACTTGGCATGCTTGACATTTTTTGCACCCAGCGACCTGAGTGGGATCCATGGCATGTGTCATGAATATATTCACTCCTGCCCCATGTGGAGGAATGCAGGTCCCCACTTTGACTGTGTTTTCATCGTAACTGATCCACAGGTGGAGGGCATGTCTGGTCTAGATGTCGCCCATGTACTATGTTTCTTTTCATTCAAGTATCAAGGAATCCTGTATTCATGTGCTGTTATTCACTGGTTTGACCATGTCGGAGATGGTCCTGATCCAGCTACAGGGATGTGGGTTGTCTGCCCAGGCTACCTAAGGTGCAACATCTGAAACACTGCTGTCATTCATACTGACACAATATATCATGCTGCACATCTCATCCCAGTCTATGCTGCACACAACATCAACTCTACAGATGTCAGGCCTCATCGTTGTTACAACACGTTTCATTTGTTTTATGTGAACAAGTATGCTGATCACCACACATTCGAAATTGCATTCTAGCAGGTACTAGCCAATCTTCTGTCGTCTTCGCCATGTAAAACAAGTACATTTTGCCAACCTGCTGGCTCGCAGTGAGTGGACAGCACTCAACAACTGATGTATCCACTGACCTTCATAGTTACTGAGGGCCTCCACACCGGTACTGCCATCTACACCACACACCCTTGCTCACATGTCCAGTAACTATGCAACTGTCATCGGTCACCCCTCAGACAACAATTTGAGGAGTAGAAACTGTCATTCACCCCAATGGCACACCCTCACTCACACATCTGGTAACTACACAACTGTCATCCATCCCCCACTGCACACCCACACTCACATGTCTGGTAACTATGCAGCTGGCCTCAGTGTGTGCACCCCACCCCCATCTGGTAGCTATGCAACTGTCATCAGCCCCCCACTGTGCACCCACACTCACACATCAGCAAACTAACCCTCACCCTTACAAAATGTCTTTGTGCACCACACAACCACATTTGCTTCTGTCCTCACAAAAATTGACCCAGAAGCTGACATTATCATAAAGATTGCACCATCAAAATTTCAAGCTACTGTACATTTAGATGTCAATTGTTGAGATTCCTTGCCCCTATTTCTCTGGGCAGACCTAGCCAGTTAGGTACCTTGCTGTCAAAAGCTGGCCAGTTCTGTCCTGTTCTGGCTAGGGTAAGGGCTGTTTTGCTGATGCATGTCCAGTAACTACACAACTGTCATCCATCCCCCACTGCACACCCTCACACACCTCCAGTAACTACACACTTGGCCTTGGTGTGTGTGCTCCACCCCTCATCTTGTAACTATGCAACTGTCATCAGCCCCCCACTGCATGCCCACACTTGCATGTCCAGTAACTACACAGCTGTCATTGGTTCCCTCTCACTAGACAACAACTGGTCTCCACACCAGTGCCCTCATCTACATCACACACTTGTTGACTCCCCATCTGGTAACTACACAACTGTCATCCATCCCCCACCACACACCCACATGCACCTCCAGTAACTATGCACCTGGCCTTGGTGCATGCACTCCACCCCTTGTCTTGTAACTATGCAACTGTCATCAGCCCCCCACCACATGCCCACACTTGCACATCCAGTAACTACACAGCTGTCATTGGTTCCCTCTCACTAGACAACAACTGGTCTCCACACCGGTGCCCTTGTCTACATCACACACTCATTGACTCCCCATCCGGTAACTACACAACTGTCATCCGTCCCCCACTGCACACCCACACTCACATGCCCAGTGACTATGCAGCTGGCCTCGGTGCATGCGCCCCACCCATGTCTGGTAACTATGCAACTGTCACCACCCCCCCTCCCCCCATACCACACAGACCCACACTTGCATGTCTGGTAACTACACAACCATCATCAGTCACCTCTCCCCAGATGACAACTAGCCTCTGCATCAGTGCCTTCATGTACACCTCACTTGCACATCCAGTAATGGCACAACTGTCTTTGGTCACAACCTGGGCAACAGCAAGACAAAACAGCTCCTTTCTGGTGCAAAGAAGACTAACCAGGGAGTGCTAGCTAGTGGCGGTGTAAACTTGGTAAGGAAAGTGTTAGGAGTAACCTGGGAGGTCTCCTGTTGGAAAGCGGGTCTCAGTTCAACCCAAGGGAACTGGAGTTGCCTGGAGGGGAGTCAAAGAGTAAGATGAAAACTGTGAAAACACACCCTGATAGTCCAAAGAAGAGTTGAGATAATGTCTACTGAGTGTCTGGAAAGGGAGAACTAATATTCTGAGCCCTCAGTCTCAGAATTCTGTCTTTTTATCTGTGGTAATGTGCCTGTTCTTTTTCTAAGTAGGTAGGCTGTACTCTAAGTGCACGTGGGCTTACATAAGCCACAACACGTGCCTACACAACTTCGAAACACTAAGTAAAAGATAAAATAAAAGTGTAGGGGAGAAAACCTAAGTAAAAACAATGAAATAAATGAAACAACCTAGTAGGGAGACTTCCCTCCCTACAGCAGAATTGACAAGCCACATTGCTGAGGGTTGGTCAGGTAAACTACAAGTTCAAGCCAATTCTGACTTGTCTCCACAGCTAGTGACATACTTGGCTTACAAGGAACCCTGTTGACCATCCCCACAGTGGAAAGTAACCACCACCAGCATCAGCAATACTTCCACCATTTCACATGTTGATTAATGGTGAGTTTGGAAATACCACTGGCATCTTAACATACTGAAATTTGTGGTGTTCCAGACTATGTAGTATAGCAGTATAGCATAGTTAATGGCAACAATTTGTAATTTCTACCCTTTTTGCCTTGATTGTCCTAATTACCCTATTGAAACTGAATGTGGCTATATGTGCATCTATGAAAAGTCATTTAAGTACCAGAAATCCTGAAAATGCTGGAGAGAGCCATAAAGGCTTGGATAGAGTTTGGCTGGTTTACTGATGCTGGGCCAGAACAAGGGATGGGACATGGTTCAGATAGAATCTCTGGCTGGTGGTCAATGTGGTAGTGGACACAGGGCTGGCCCCACCATTTTTCAGGTACTAGCTAAGTACTCCACCAGAACAAAGAGAGCCAAACACTGCTGCATGCTATTTTGTTTCATATGTAGCACTGTAATCAGCAAGCCAGTGACCAGCTGTGGCACATGTTATGTGCATGCTGTTGCTTATCTGCAGTGGATGGCGACTTAAGGGCATGAGCAGGATATAAGGAGGAAAAGGATCATAAGGGTTGGATATATGTTGCCACAAGGTGTGTGGATATGAAGGTCATGAGGGCAAATCTGAAGGGGGGATCTCTTTTGATTATCACAGGCAGTTATCTATACTATTTCACTGATGCTGCATGATCCTCTTAACTCTCCATATGTGACAGTCTTCAGGTGAGATTTTATCATGGCCGTCATTGCCCTTTGTCTTGGCCAAAACTAGCCTCTTCATGTAGCAGCAGGAGAGAAGAATACAGTGAGCAACAAAAATGTTGCAATGTTTGCAACATTTTGATTGTTTGAGGTATAAGTTGGGATTGGATGTGGCTGTGCAGATGTGATAGGGGAAGGATTTGTAGCCCTTGCTCTTGGCTTTCCATTGGTGGTCTTTTCAATGTCAGGGGTGTAGTGGCTGTGATTATATGAGCCAATTACTGAGGCCTATGCATTGCAACATTTTTGTTGCTGACATCATAGTGGATGAAATCAATGGTGTGAAGGATATATTTGGAACAGAAATGCCAGCTGGTGCTTACATAATATATCACATGATTAATTAAATGGATTGTCAGTGAACAAACAAAGCCAAACATTGAATTTGAGTGATGTACCCTCTGTCCTGTACCACAACCCAAGAAATCTCTTTTCTTGCTATTCTCTCAGGAAATCTCAGCAACTTCTGGTGTTTGTGGCATTACCATGAGTAGGGTGTGTTCCCAGCACCACAAGTCCCTTAAAAGGTTGCTAAAATTCATCCCAGCACTGTTTCCCCTGCCAATGCCTGCAGGATCCTGGCACTCATCAGCATTGGGAAAGGTGAAAATGGCAAGTAATTCAGTCTGACACTTCAGGGCATGAAGAATGAACTAATCCCCTCCCAATATGTGCATTTTCACAAAAGAAAATTGAGTATCAAGGTTGGTGGAAGTCAAACCCTTCTTTACTTTCCAAGGGCTCTGGGTGGAATGACCTACTGGGCTGCCAGGGTAGAATTTTTTTCCCCTTCCACCTCTCCCTAGGTGTCCCCATTGGTCACCTATGACCCAATAATGCTTTCCCAGTGATCCACAGTTCAGCACAGGGCATAGTCTGGCTGATCCTCCTTGGCACCTGGTGTGCAGAGGAGGGCATTGCCTCACCTCAACTTTGATACCCAATTTTCTTTTGTGAAAATGCACATATTGGGAGGGGATTAGTTCATTCTTCATGCCCTGAAGTGTCAGACTGAATTACTTGCCATTTTCACCTTTCCCAATGCTGATGAGTGCCAGGATCCTGCAGGCATTGGCAGGGGAAACAGTGCTGGGATGAATTTTAGCAACCTTTTAAGGGACTTGTGGTGCTGGGAACACACCCTACTCATGGTAATGCCACAAACACCAGAAGTTGCTGAGATTTCCTGAGAGAATAGCAAGAAAAGAGATTTCTTGGGTTGTGGTACAGGACAGAGGGTACATCACTCAAATTCAATGTTTGGCTTTGTTTGTTCACTGACAATCCATTTAATTAATCATGTGATATATTATGTAAGCACCAGCTGGCATTTCTGTTCCAAATATATCCTTCACACCATTGATTTCATCCACTATGATGTCAGCAACAAAAATGTTGCAATGCATAGGCCTCAGTAATTGGCTCATATAATCACAGCCACTACACCCCTGACATTGAAAAGACCACCAATGGAAAGCCAAGAGCAAGGGCTACAAATCCTTCCCCTATCACATCTGCACAGCCACATCCAATCCCAACTTATACCTCAAACAATCAAAATGTTGCAAACATTGCAACATTTTTGTTGCTCACTGTAAGTCCTCGTTTCAACACAAGAAGACAAGACGGAACTTGTGCATATCACAAATGTCATGTAGAGTGATAGACTCAGTAACCTAACAAGTCACTGTATATATTGGTAGTACCTGTAGAGTGATAGACTACAGGCTGTCAGTACTAGATACGTAGGTAGAATGAATGTCTCACCTCAGTAACCTAACAAGTCACTGAGGTGTAAGGGAACTACGAGTGAAGAATTTTAAGTACAAGATTATGTAATGTGAAAGCACTGCCACTACATGTCAACATTCCAACACTCCCCCTCAAGTGCAAGGGCAAAGACCAAGCTTGTGTGCGAAGTGCTTTGCCTTGACACTTGGCAAAGCTTTAGTAAGAGTGTCGGCTACCATATTATTAGTAGGGCAGTAAAGGAACTGAATAGAACCATTCTCGACAGAAAAACAAATGAAATGGTACCATATATCAATGTGCTTTGTACATGCATGATAACTCCCATCCTTTGTCAGTGCAATAGTGGATTGGTTGTCACCGTATAGGGTAGTTGGGTATTGGAGTGGATGAAATACCTCTCCGATGAGTCAACGTAGCCAGAGGGTTTCTTTTGCAGCATGCATAGCTGCGACATACTCTGATTCAGCTGTAGATAATGTCACCAGTTCCTGTTTACGTGACCCCCAAAGGATAGCACCCCCATCTAGGAGGAAGGCGAACCCAGTGATTGCTTGTCTATGCTCCTGCAAGGCACCATCAGCATCAACATAGCTGACCAAACCTTTGTTCTGGGTTCCATACATGAGGGCCCAGTCCTTCATGCCTACAAGGTACCAGTAAATATGTTTAACAGCTTCCCAGTGGAGCCATCCAGGGTTTGAGTTGAACTGCGACATGAGTGAGGTTGCGAAGGTGATGTCAGGTCTTGTTCTGGCTGCAAGGTAGATCAGGGATCTGGTGGCTTGGCGGTAAGGTATATTTCGCATTTTTGCAGTTTTGGCTGCAGTTTTAGGTGACTGCAACTTGGAGAGCTGGGTATTAGGGTCGAGGGGTGCTGCGACTGGTTTCGAGCCTGAGAAATTGAACTTCACTAGTATGGCATTAATGTATGGCTCCTGAGATAGTGAGATCGTATGAGCAGCTTGGTCTCGAGTGACCTTCATGCCAAGAAGCAAACTAATTGGCCCTAAGTCTGTAATCCAGAATCGCAAACCAATTTCAGCCTTGATGGCTTTTATCAGCTCACTCGAGCTCCCAGTAATTGTGCAGTTGTCAACATGTGATGCTAGTATCAAGATTTGTGTCCCAATCTCTGCCATGAAGACTCCCCAGTCAGCTTCGATGCATCTGAAGCTGAGTTCACCTAGTTCATTAGATAATCATTTGTACCACTTTAGTGCGCCTTGCTTCGAGCCATAGAGGGCTACTTGCAGGCAAGCAATGAGGTTACAAGTGTCCTTATTGGACCCAGGGGGTAGCTCCATGTAGATTACTTTGTTATCATTGAGTTTACCATTGAGGAATGCACTGTGGAAGTCGAAGACATCCACATCCCAGTTTTCTCATGCTGCAATGGCTAGGATGAGTCAAAGTGAAGTCAGTCGAGCTACTGGGGCATAGGTTTCGTGATAGTCAACTCTGTACTGCTGTGTGAACCCTCTTGCAATGAGACGAGCCTTGTATTTGTCAATTTCACCTGCAGCATTCTTCTTTATTTTGAAAACCCATTTGCTGCTGATGTTGGTGTTTGTGGGTCGCTCAACAACATCCCAGGTGTGGGCTTCATCAAGACTCCTTAGTTCTGCAGCAATTGTGTCTCTCCACTTTTCCCAATCCGGCCTCCTCTGGGCTTCCTCTATAGTCACAGGTTTGAGTGCCTCACACTCCACAGTCCTGGCCATCATTGCAAAGGCCGTGTATTCATCATCATAGTCCCAAATGGAGTCCATGGCTGTGTTACTCTCCCCCTTATCACCATTTTCATTGTCCTCACTGTGCATGTTTCCCACACTTCCCTCTTTTTCCTGTTCACTGACTCTCTCAGTGCTCTGAAGACCCCATGGGAAAATCTGTTGCTCACTGTGGCCATCGTGCATGCCAGTGCCACTACACAACATTCAAAGGTAAGGTGACTCTGATCGAGTGCGAGTTGAGCGTCTAACTTGATTTTGCAGCTGTGTGGCTTCGACATTAGGTATGATAGGGCTAGAAATGGTACACCTAGGCACGTTTGGGGTCGCTGTGGGTTCAGTAGAGGTGTTGGATGGTTGCAATGGGCTGGAAGGCTCTTCTGGTGAGTTGTACTGCTCATTTTGCTTCGTTTTAATGATTTCTCTCTCCCCCTCGAGCAGTACACCCTCTCAGCCACTAGAGGTGCCCTCTGAGTGTCGAAATGACACATTTCACTCAACCGAAACCACTTGCTGGTCTGGGAAGTAGGCTCTGTGAGCCCCAGAGTCAGTATCATAGCCTACCCAGTAGGCTTCTTGTGCTCAGGCATCCAGCTTCAAGCCACTTGCATCATGCACCCAGCACTGGCTTCCCCACACTGGTAAGCCTTTTAGATTTGGTTTTGTGCCATAGAGCATTTCATATGGTGTTTTTCCCTCTAGTGCTCGAGTTGCTGACCTATTTTTGATCCAGACCACATGTAAAATTGCCTCGCCCCACAGGAATTTAGGTAACCCACTAGCATGTAGTACTGTATGCACATGCTCAACCAGTGTCCAATTAAGGTGCTCAGCAACACCATTATGCTGTGGTGTGTCATGCATGGTGAGTTTTTGTTCTGTTCCTTGTGACTTGAGGTAGCAGGTAAATTTGTCGCTCAGGTACTCACCTCCTCAATCAGATCGAAGACATTTTATTGAGGCACAGTGCTGGTTCTTCAACCAGGCTTCATATTGGCGATAGGCTTCATAGGTGTCAGATTTTGCAGCCAGGAGGTAGATACTTGTATAGTGAGTATGATCATCTGTGAACATGCAGTAGTAGCTTTTCTTTCCTGCCATTTGGGTGGGTGATGGACCCCACACATCAGTGTGTACTTCGTCACCAAGTTTCTCCTGTCATTTAGGCTCACGATCCTTCCTGATAGGCTTTCAAGTTGCCTTTCCATACTCACAGGACTCACACTGGTCCATTGAGGAGTGCTCCAGATTTAATTTAACTCCAGTCACCACCCCTTTCGCAACCATGTCTCGGATGGTAGTAGTCCCAATGTGGAATAACCAGGCATGTAGTTTGCCCATGGTAAGTTCCTCTGGTGCTTCTGCTGCAGCTGCGAAGGGTGTCGAGTATTGGTTTCAAGTGTGGTACAGCCCATTAGTGAGTGGAATTTCACCAATCAGCTGCTTTCTCTGATCAAAGATCCAACAGGAATTGTTGCGAAATAGTGCCACATATCCAGCACTTGCCAGCTTTCCAATTGAGACAAGGGTTACTTTCATCATAGGTGCATATAGGACATTTTTCAGTAGGACGTGTGACTTTGTCTTGCCATTCGGAAGGTAAATATAGAGATCTCCTTTGCCAATTGCACTGAATGTCTGGTTGTCTGCAGCATGTATTGGTTTGGACATGGTGTCCTCAAAGTTAATGAACCATTCATGGAATGGGGACATATGCTGTGAGGCACCACTGTCATAGAGTTCAGTGATGGTGTTGGGATTCATGTCAGGGTATACGAGGGTAGCATAGTTGAATGTAGAGGTTGGTGTGGCTTCACTGATGCCTTCAGGTTGACTCTCATCAACTGATGCTAGCCATACACTGTCAGGTTCAGGTGCTTTGGCCACACTGGCATTCGCAGCAGTTTTCCCCTTTCCATTGGTATCCTTTGTTTCACCTTTCGATTTCTTCCCTTGAGGTTTCCAGCCTTTCAGAGCTTGCCCTGCCTTTCCACCACCTTCTTCCCAGCAGTTTTGTTCCTTGTGGCCAGTCCATTTGCAGTTGTTGCATTCACCAGTGAATCTCCTCTGGCCCTTTCCCCCCTTCGATGACTCAGCACCAAATGCAGAGTCCTCATTTGATTTCCCTTTTGACTTGTTTCCATCCTGTAAGGTGAACCGGTCATATTCATCGATGATGAGACTCATGAGTTCATCAGGGCTAACTGTCTTGCCATGAAGTTTGATGCTCAACGAGATTGAAGATAGGGTGGTGTTGTATGAACAGGGTAGGGAAGTGAAGATAATGTTGAACAGGTCCTCGTCAGAGACTGGTCTCCTGACTGTGGCTAGTTCCTCTCAAAGGGTAATGATTTTCTTGATGTGGGTGCGAGCATCACCCCCTTCCTTTAGTTTGAGTTCACCAAGTTGCTGCCTCAACTCAACTCCAACTATGAGTGAGCGTTGCTTCAACTGTGCTTTGAGGGTGTCATAGTACTCTGTAGCAGATGACTTATTCAGCAGTTTGATGAACAGGCTATCTGGGATGACAATGGCAATCTGCTGTTGCACAATTGCATCCTTCTCGATCCATGTGGCTAGGTCCATCTCGTACTGAGCAACTTCTTTCTTCTCATCTGCAGTGGTTGGCTTCCACCCAGCTGACTTTCCAACTGCAGGGTCAACTGGCTGTGTGGCCTTACCATCCAGGTAGCCACTTAAGCCTTGTGCTGCCAGTGAAAGTTCGAGTCACTTTTTCCATAACGGCCAGTTCTTCCCAGAAGCTTCTAGCTTTGGGACCTTGAGGAATTCATCCCCCATCTTAGTAGTGTAGGACATCAGTGCTGTGGATTCGAGGGTGCTTGTATGGTGAGTCAGCTTTTTAGTTTTTTGAGCTGGGGCTCATAACCTGTAGAGTGATGGACTCAGTAACCTAACAAGTCACTGTATATATTGGTAGTACCTGTAGAGTGATAGACTACAGGCTGTCAGTACTAGATACATAGGTAGAATGAATGTCTCACCTCAGTAACCTAACAAGTCACTGAGGTGTAAGGGAACTACAAGCGAAGAATTTTAAGTACAAGATTATGTAATGTAAAAGCACTGCCACTACATGTCAACATTCCAACATGTCATTTCAGACTTTATAATTATGCTGTGGACTAGCATGCACTACCCCTATGTTGATGCCAGCTTTGGGCCATAGAGACCCATCATTGGGCATCACAATGGGTACTTGTGGCCACAGATCAAGTAATACATTGGGGGGCACACAGGGGATCATTGAAAGGTAGGGGGCAGATTTCTGAAGGAGCTCAGACAAACATGGGCAAATGTCAATTCACCAACTCACATGCAAAGATGCAACTGATGACAACCTTTGTTCTCCTTGCCTTTGCCAATGCATACACGAGCACAGAGCAGTTTAAGACATGCCTGGCCATGGTTAATGGCCAGGCACTTACCTCCATCTGCAGAGTCAGCAGCAGCACATAGTGCGAGTGAACAGTATGTTCATATCGCCATGCATCCAAGTGGGGTTTCCTGTCACATGGCTTTGTTCGATTACAGTACAGGTTGGGAAATGGGGTGTTTCATCACTGGAAGAATGATAAGTCAATACAAGGACAGTAGAAAGGTGCCAGACATGCAGCTGCAGCCTGCAATGTTGCACTTCATCTTCTGCCTCAACATGCCATGCACTACTTGCAGTGTTGTGACATGGTCACCTGACCTGTCTTTGTTTGCACTGGTAATATCTTACATAAATACCTTCTGCATGGTTCAACATATATATAACTTTCTCTGTACTCATTCCATCTATTACCTTCTATCAAATAGAAGCTTCCTTTATCATTCTTCTCACAACATGCAGAACTTGGTAAGACCATGTATGAAACATACCATCTTCTCTAAATTCATCACTGATGGGCTTGAGCATGTTAATACCAACAAGACTTTCTTCTGAGACAGGACATGACAGTACATCTGAGCAGCACCTGCAGCCGACTAGTGCCCTGTGAGTTATTGAAATGAGATAAGAACAGCAGTACACAGGCACACAGACTTGGACCAAAACATGAATGATCAATGACAGATGAATGCACCTCCATGTCAAAATGCCTTTCCCCACAGTTTGATGTTAAATTCGAGTTCCTTGAGTTCATCCACGATGACAGGCTTGTTGTGGAACAATATCCTCACTAATTACTGACATTGACAATAGGTGGATTGCATCATAACATGATGAGCAATGTGGATGCCGAGTTGACCAAGCTGACAGCATGGGCATGATGATACCATCTCAGAACTTGGAGAAAAAGACAGAGGGTGGTGGAGTGATCTTACCTGTTTACTAGTCATGACAGTGTGGTATGTATGTGGCCATCGATTCCTTGTTGTTTTTGTGACACATATGCACAGTTCAATGGTTCATCAGCAAAACAGTCACTTTGGGACAATGTCACAGTCACTACAGGTGGCTACAGTGTCACAGTGCAATTTTCTTTGCCTTAGATTGCTCTACATAAATATCACATATATGGCACTCCTCATGTCAGAGACCATATGTTTATGATATATACATTTATACAAGACTATATTTATGGTCTCAAACACAGTAATTAAAAAGTTGAGAGGCACTGTACAGTGGGGGACCTACCTGTGACCTGTGGCACACTGTAGTGGCTGTACAGTGATGCACAGCCAAATACTGTTTTGCTGATGGAGTGTGTGGTGGGGGTCTAGGTTCAGATCTGGTTGGGGAGTGCACTGGATTGTCTCGCCCTTGGGGGAACACTTGGTGGATGGGATGTGAAAGACCATGACTGGCAAACCTTCATGATTGTGTGAGAGCATGTAGTCTGCTCTGGTGATGTGTCATTTAGGGTTGAAAGTCTTGATCAAAGGGACCATGAATTCACTGAGTCTCACTAGGAAGAAAAAGGAGGCCATGATGCAGGCAAAAATGGCTGCATCACATGGATTGTCTTTGGCTAGCATGTTGTGTAGGAAGGAAAGAATGTCTGTTGTGAATGGGGCTCTGCGTGGCCACTTGGAGGAATTGGGGGCTAACCTTGTGGCACCTTCTAGTGTGGCCTTGTACTCGGCTTCCTCAATTGTCCATTGGTGTCCGTGAACTATGTGCCAGGTGTGGATGCCCACAGCATAATTGGCTAGGGTGGAGTCTGAGTGGGCTCCCACACAACTTGCTAGGAAGGCTGCTAGGAGCTTGGGGGAAATGGGGCACCTTCACTTGTCTGGTATGTTGTTTAGGTCACAGAAAATGTGGAAGACTAGGAGACCCATGCCATACAGTTCTTTGGTGGAGTCTGTCCAGGAGGTGCTGATAATGTTGGAGATCCGTTCTAGGGTTTCTGTTGATAGTGGGGTGGGGGATGAGGCTCTGGCTTGTGTGAGGGAGGGACGCCATAGCAACAACCTTGCCCTGGCCAGGCAGTGGGGCCTGAGCAGGGAGGGTGCTGGGGTTAGATGCAGGCGGTAGGGCTTTGGGGTGGGAGCCTGTCCACTTTCCCAGAGAACTAGGGGGGCAGAGAATTTGGGGGGAGGATCCTCAGGTGCCTTCTGTGATGGCACTCTCAATGAGGGCATCAACAGTCTTTTGGTGGGCATGGAGGTTGTGCTCTGCCTCATGCTGTCTGGCAATGTGGTCAATGGCTTGGGTGGGTAGTTGGGTATAGTAGCCATTGTGTCTGGCTCTGACCTCCACTGGGGTGATGGGTGAGTTGAAATTGACAAGGTGGGGGGTGAGGTGGCAAGGGATGGGAAGAGGGGGGAGTAACTGGGAGGTTTCCCCATAGAAGCCTCTAGAAGGGTGGTCTGTGGGGTTGTCATCACTGGCAACATATATTGTTTGGACACTAAGGATGTTAGAGGTGGCACTATTCATGAGGTCGTGGATGCATTTGAACACCTTGTTGACCTCCTGGTTTCTGTGTCTGCCAACCCACCAGCCTTCCACAACACCACTGTTGTCGCCGTGGACCAGGATGTGAGATGGGGATGTAAGCAGGTGGTTGATGGTGTGAACAAGGAATTTGAAACCAAGGGCTTTGGCCCAGCCAATGTCATGCTTAGTGCTTGAGTTTTTCCAGCCTGGGATGAGCTGCCAGGCTCTCCAGCAGGTTTGGATGACAACTGCAATGCCAAAGCCAGAGCTAGCATTGGAGTATGCTTGTAGGTCAATGTGGGAGGGGGGTGGTGTTAGTGGGTGGCACACCTTACCATCTTGGAGGGTGGTTGTCCACCAGTCAAGGTCTGTTTGGCAGTGTTTGTCCAGTCTGCATGGCATGAATGGCTTATCTGAACGTGTTGCAAGCATGCATTCAAGGCTGGTGAGGTATGCTCAGCCTTGTGGGAGTAAGGAGGATGCATGGAGGAGTTTACCATATAGTTCCTGTACATCCTTGAGGGTGTGCAAGTGTCTCTTCCTCCACCAGTGGACTGCATTAAGATATTTTCCTGTTTTTGCTGCACTCAGAGACACAGATCTTTCTCTGAGATCCCATAGGAAGCCTATGTAAATTGTCAAGTGGTGGAAGGGCTGGTCTTTGTCTGATTCCCATGGGATACCCAATCTGTGCAAGATGTTGTCGATGTTGTGCATGTTGTAGGTGAAGGTGGCATTGTGGTCTGATCTGGGCAAGTTGGCAGAGTGGTCAGAAATGGGGAATGAACAGTCCTTGTTGTACTCCTCGACCAAGCCATTGTCACATGTGGCTCCTTTGTACCAGAGCTGGCCACCAGATCGTTGTATGCCATGGGGGGTGATCTGGGTGTGCCAAAGCCTTCTGCTAGTGTTGTAGTCAGCAAGGTGTTGTCTGTGGATTCTGAAGAATATGTGGTCATCGACCCATTTATTGAGGGGGCCAATACCCTCACTTCTGAATATCTTGACTGCCACATTGGCAAGGTGGCCATAGACACCTGCTGATGGGGAAGCTCTGAAGGCTAGGCAGGTGTCAATGCAGGTGAGCAAGTCAGATATATGTACCACTGCTGCAGGCCACTGTGAGGGGTGTTTTGGACTGAAAATACTGGCCAGACCAGGGATTGAACCTCGGTCTTCCCACTAGCACTGGGGTGCCTTACCACTAGGCCACCCAGCCATCCCTTACTAGCCTAGAGTGTGGATTCTCATTCCAACAGGGTGGAGTGGAATGGTCCTGTAGGCTTTGGCCACATCTCAGGTGGCTACTTCTGATCCTGGGGGAAGGTGGGAGGCTAGGAGGAAAACTATAGAGAATTTTCCCCATGTGCAGGGGAAGTTGTCTGTGCATACGAACGAATTGATGGTGGGGTTGGTGTGGGGGGGTTGTGGCATTAAGGGGTAGGAGAAGTTTTGGATTAGCCTGAACTTGCCTGGTCTGTCAGGTTTGGGAATTAGGGACAGCAGAGAAGACTGGAAATGTCCTATCATGGACTGGATTGTTCTGATGTCAAAGGGACCAAGAAATCTTCCCTTACTGATTTCTTTATTAATGATTTCCTTAAACTTATTGAAGTATGTGTCAATGGAGGTTTTATTAGGTGGGAATTGGGTACATGAGATTGGGGGAAAATCTATTAAGAAACTGGAATGTAGGCTTTCAGGTATCGAGGCAAAGCAGGGAAGTAAGTTGGCCACCTGGAGAGCTTGCTCCCAGGCTTCTGAATTATAGGGGGTGAGGGGCTGCTTCCATCTGTGCTCGAGGGCAGTGGCTGGCTCTGTGCATGGGAAGTCTGCAGCCAGAGCATAGATGCTTCGTGTCATGCTTGTCTGTGCACCCTTCCTTGCACTGCCACCTGGGGCAGAGTCAGATGCCTCCCTTGGAGTACAAAATCCTGTGGACATGCTCTGAAAAGGTCTTGTACTTACTGTCCCAAGTCTTGGGTGCTCTGCACTCGATGACTGGGATGGTGTGGTGGTCTCAGCTGAGACAGACAGTGCAGACGAGGAGGGAACTGGGCTCGGTGGGGGGGTAGGGCGCCCAAAAGGGCTTGTTCCTCCTGGTTGAGTTGGATGAGGGGTGGGGGGGCGAAAGGGGGCATTTAGTTGCTGTGTGGGACCTGGGGGTGGTCTGGGAGTTGTAATTGTGGTGGTATCTGCTGGTCAGCTGTCAGTTGTGGAGAAGTATGGTGCATCAGGGTGTTACATCAATCAGGGGGGGGGCAGTAGGGAGGGAGCAGGTATCCTGAGGAGCGATCAGGGCCATTGGGCCCATGTCCCATGTTCCCAATGTGTGTTGGGGGGGGGGGGTGCAAGTGTGTTTGTGTAGCATAGTGGGGGGGCCATGGTCAGATGCATATCCAGGGCCCAAGTGTGATGGGGGGGGGATTGAGGGAAATGAGGGGGGTAATAGAGGGGGGGGGGGGGTGCTTCAGTGAGACATATGGTGATGGGAGGGAGACGGGGGGGACTGACCTGCTTTAGCGACTCTAGTTGGGCAACTTGCACCGAGTGTACGAGTTCATCCCTGATCTGTAAAAGGAGTGTGGGGTTGATGAGTGCAATGTTGAAGGAGTGCAGGGTGGTGAGCGTGTTGTGCCACTTGCGTTGCACATGGGCCTGGTACATTAGTAGGGCATCCTTGCTGATCTCACAGTGCCCATGCCTCCAGGCATGACCTTCGAGCATGAGCCAGAACTTGATGTGGCTGTCAATTCTGTCTTCTGGCCACTCATTTTCCCTCATGGCAGTGGCAAGTCAGTGGGCTGCCTCTGCAAATTCTTCCCAGGAGAGGTCTTCATCTGCAGTGATTGTTCCCTTGGCCTGTGCTGCCATTAGGGGGATGAAAGAGTGGAGGCCATCTCCCATCTGCAGGAGGGCCAAGGCCTTGTCATTGGCTGAGTGCATAGATAGTTCTGCATTGCAGAGGCCTTTGTTGGTGAAGTAGTAGAGCTCAACAAAGTCGCCTTTGTGAAGTTTACAGACCACAATGGGTGATGGGATGATAATGATAAAATCTGTAGGGATCTGTAGGACACTTAGTAGTCACTTATATATTAGTAGCAGAGCTACTGTACCTGTAGGACACTTAGTAGTCACTAAGTAGAAACTACAGTACTATGAAAAATGTAAGTGCACACTATGCACTTATGTAATCTGGTGGCTATGCAACAGCACACTGGTTGTTTACTGCAACAATCCACCTCAAGTGGTAGTGTGTAGGTACTCGAAATAATGAAAAATAGGTATAAAAGAAAATACCTGTATAGTAGCAATTTTGCAGAGGTAATATTAGATATGATTTGTGGTCCATAGTTGGGCTCAACCTCAAGTTTGAGGTGCAGCACTTCGTGTGCATGTGAGTAGTTACTGGATTTGGGAAGTTGCATTGTGCCCATGGCAGGCATGTCATGTCTGCATGCACGATTGCCTTCGAATAGCTGTAGAGACTTCATTTTCTCGTTTCGCGCC
The DNA here is from genome assembly GCA_024663435.1 of Pisolithus sp. B1. Taxonomy (NCBI): domain Eukaryota; kingdom Fungi; phylum Basidiomycota; class Agaricomycetes; order Boletales; family Pisolithaceae; genus Pisolithus; species Pisolithus sp. B1. The sequence goes on from JANFAA010000090.1 coordinate 54,470, forward strand.
CTGAAATTTTGTACATAGCTTCCCTATGTCGTTTAGAACATTTCTGTCGACTCAGATTTACGCGCTTCGGATTCTATTTGGTGTGAGAGTGATTCTGCTTGATTTCAAGCCTTGGAATGTGAGACTTGGTATGGCATGTGAGCATAGTTGCCCAATTTGGAAGGTTGCATTGTGCTCATACTTGCACATTGTGTCTTGGTTGATCACATGGCCTGTGTGCTCCCTGCATCATCTCTGACATGTCATTGGCACTTCCAGTGTGCCCTGGACTTAATGGTAAGGCTTTGTAGTGTTCCAATACCCTCTCATGGATGCGCAATCACATTATCACATCCCTGGTACGTGTTCTCGCCCTTCCATGTTCTTCTGACCTTTCTAGACTCTAATTTGATTTGGCTGCATCATTACCTCAGTCTAGTGGGCTCATAGGTATGCTTTTGGAGCTTTGTGGGTGGTCCAGGTACATTCCCTGGTTTATGCTGCTGCTGCTGTTGCTGACTGGCCATGCCTTCAGCTAGCAGCTTCATTTTGACTCATTTCGAGTTGCAGCATGTGCTGCTCATTGCGCCATCCATCTGGCACTTCCACCCATCCATCTTGACTCATTTGCCATCGTCTTGGCATGTCCATTCACCCTCAACAACTCCAAGTGTCTCACTGACTTCATCTTGGCCTGCTGGCCCTCTAATTTGACTTGACACATTCATATTGATACTGTGCCACTTTCTGACACCTTCAGGACTCTCATGAAGTATCCTGGCCTTGATTGTAAGTTTCAATGATGTTCTGATACCTTCTCGAACATGTGAAATCACATTATCTTGACTTTGGTATGCATTCTCATCCTTTTGCCTTCTACTGACATTTCCAGTTTCAAATTTAATTCATCCTCATTGGTGCCTTGGTCTAACAGCCTTGTAGGAACGTGTTCAGGTGGTTGTGAGATGCTGTGATGACACAGGTAAGTTGCCTTGCTTGTTCTGGCCTCAATATGCATCCTGACTCTCTCTAGCCAGCAGTGCTGCTTCGACTCACTCCAAGTTGATGTTGCCACTGCTTGACCCCATGTAGTCACATTAGTCACAACTCATGGGTGACCCACATGCCAAAATGCCAACACTCATGGACAGCCCACAGTGGGCCCACTGAACTAATATTGACATGACAAATAAGCAGGCCCGAGTACCAGGAGTGACAGTAACATATGAGTGGGCCTGTTGTTAAGGAGTGAACTGAATATGCATAACACATGAACAGGCCCACCAACCTCATATAATGTCTAAATGAGTGGGTGGGCCCATCCCACTGATAAATAGGCCCATCCATAGTAAAAGATCAGACAGTACAACTCATGCACTGGCCCAGCTGCAATATGGAGTGAGACAGCACAGCTCATGGAAGGGCCAGGCAGCAGGTGAAGGACAGTGCAACACATGGGCTGGCCTGTCCATAGTAAAACATCAGATGTACAACTCATGCACTGGCCCAGCTGCAATATGGAATCAGACAGCACAGCTCATGGAGGGGCCAGTGCAGCAGAGGTGAGGGAGGAGGGCACAACTCAAAGGCTGGCCCCTCCATAGTGAAACATCTGATAGTACAACTCATGCACTGGCCCAGCTGCAATATGGAGTGAGATGGCACAGCTCATGGAGGGGCCACTGCAGCAGGTGAGGAAGGACAGCACAGCTCATGGGCTGGCCTGTCCATAGTAAAACATCAGACAGTACTACTCATGTGCTGGCCTGGCCATGATATGGAATTGGATGGCGCAACTCATCGAGGGGCCAGTGCAGCAGGTGAGGAAGGATGGCACAGCTCATGGGCTGGCCCATCCATAGTAAAACATCAGACAGTACAACTCATGCACTGGCCTGGCCATGATATGGAAACAGATGGTGCAGCTAATGGAGGGGCCAGTGTGGCAGGTGAGGAAGGATGGCACAGCTCATGGGCTGGCCTGTCCATAGTAAAACATCAGAAGGTACAACTCATGCACTGGCCTGGCCACAATATTGAGTGAGATGGCACAGCTCATGGAGGGGCCAGTGCAGCAGGTGAGAAAGGATGGCACAGCTCATGGGCTGGCCCGTCCATCGTAAAACATCTGACAGTACACCTCATGCACTGGCTTGGCCGAGATACAGAATCAGATGGCACAGCTCATGGAGGGGCCAGTTCAGCAGGTGGGGCTGGCCTGTTGTCATGCCCGTGCCTCTGTCCTGTACCACTGGCCCCTCTCCGCTCTGTTCTGCACCTGTCCATTTGCTCTAGCACCCATACAGCGTGTTCCCACCCCATTTTCTGTTGGACCCCATTGGTCTCTGTTGGCGGTACCATGTGACCAGTGCCTTGTGGTCAGGTGATGCTCCACCTTGGTTTAGGGGTCGCCTTCCTTTTGGGTTGACAGTCCAGTCCAGGTACAGCGCAGGGTCACTTCCTGTTTAGGCTTTTGGCCTATCATCTGATTGGTTGTTGATGGGTGCTCCAAAGACACTCCATTCTGCACTATTCATTTTAGATACTTTTTCTTTGTCCCATCCCTTGCCTTTGTCTTCTGTGCTCATACCCCGACTGAAGTTTTCTGACATCTCTGTCCCTTGAAATTTTACTGTACTCTGTATGTTAGTTCCATTGTTCTGATACTGTACCACCTCGATGGTGTGACCACTGTATATAAGCCCACCACACTCAGCAGTGTCTCTTCAGTATGAATATCAACTTAGTTCCCTCCTCTGTGGTCTTTGACTGGCCTTCTCCCCTGTTGTCGGCTTAATACCAACTCTTCTCTATCTCTGAAATCCAAGGGCTGGGCTCGTACAAGGGGGCAGCACACGAGCTGAACCCAATGCCCTCTCCTGAACTTCTGTCATGACCATTGGCCACCCTTCAGCCATTGTCGCTCTTTGTCAGTACGCATCAGCCAATTGTCAGCCTACATTGGCCAACCTCCAGACATGTCCCCTGGCCTCTGTGAGTGTCGGAGACCATCAGAGTAGATCCAAACCTGACAGTATATTTGTACTCACACTTGTACAAGTCCTCTTCCATTTCTTATACTAACACTATGTCATGCAGACCCAGGCACACACACAAAGAGAAACTGCTGAGAGGCTTGCCCTTGCATTCGTGAATCTGCAATGCACGCCCTCTGTCATGCCCGTGCCTCTGTCCTGTACCACCGGCCCCTCTCTGCTCCACTCCGCACCCGTCCATCCACTCTAGCACCCATACGGCACGTTCCTGCCCCGTTCTCTGTCGGACCCCGTCGGTCTCTGTCGGCAGTACCACGTGGCTGGTACCTCGTGGTCAGGTGACACTCCCCCTTTGGTTTAGGGGTCACCTTCCTTCTGGGTTGACAGGCTGGTCCAGGTATGGCGCAGCTGCCGCACCACATGGTACAGCGCAGGGTCGCTTCCTGTTTAGGCTTTCAGCCTGTCATCTGATTGGTTGTTGGTGAGCGCTCCGAAGCTACTCCGTTCTGTACTATTCCTTTCAGGTACTTTCTCTTTATCCCGTCCCTCACCTCCGCTGTCTGCACTTGTACTCCGACTGAAGTTTTCTGACATTTCTGCCCCTTGAAATTTTACTGTACTCCGTATGTTAGTTCTGTCATTCCGATACTGAACCGCCTCGATGGCGCGACCACTGTATATAAGCCTGCCGCACTCAGCGGTGTCTCTTCAGTACAAATATCAACTTAGTTCCCTCCTCTGTGGTCTTCGACCAGCCTCCTCCTCCATTGTCAGCTTACTACCGGCTCCTTTCTATCTCTAAAATCTGAGGGTTGGGCTCATACAAGGGGGCAGCGCACGAGCTGAACCCGACACCCTCTCCCAAACTTCTGTCGCGACCGTCGGCCACCCTTCGGCCATCGTCGCTCCTCATCGGTACGTGTCGGCCAGTCATCGGCCAATGTCGACCAACCTCCGGACACGTCCCCTGGCCTCTGTGAGCATCAGAGATCGTCGGAGTAGGACCGAACTTGACACCCTCAGTCATCCAACAGTTTCACTCATTCTCTGCCCGACATTGTTCTCAACACGAAAATGCTTCTCAAGCTGGGCCCTCCAAAACCCAGCGATCCATATTCCACACCCCACCACCACTTGGTGGCAACCCTCCCAATCCCAATCACCCCGACATCCCTGATGGTGGGTCCGATGGTGGGGGCAGTGGTGATGGGGGTATCCCCAAAGATCTGGCTGAGCCACCCAAAGACCCCCTCCTTGCCCTGACTAGGGCTATTCATGCACTTGCCCACTCAAGCCAGCACTCTGGAGACTTGACTCCAAAAACCAAGGTCTGAGAGCCTGACACCTTTGATGGCTCTGACCTGAAGAAGCTCCACAAGTTCCTGGTGCAGTGTGAGCTCAACTTCCAGGACTGTCTGAAGGCCTTCTGAACCAACTGCGCCAAGGTTACCTTCGCTCAGTCCTACCTCAAGGGCATGGTGCTGGCCTGGTTCGAGCCTGACCTCCTCAACCCCAATGACTACCTTGACTGTCCACTATGGATGGACAACTATCATGAGTTCCTTCACAAGTTAACCATCAACTTCAGCCTGCACAATGCAGTGGCTGATGTGGTCCAAAACCTCGAAAACCTCTCAATGAAGGACACCTCTCACATCACCAAGTACATTGTGGAGTTCAATTGTTGGGCTTCACAGGTCAAGGACTACAGCAAGGGTGCCCTCTGTCATTGCTTCTACACCAGCCTCCCTGATTGCATCAAAGATGAAATCACCTGTGTCAGCAAGTGTAACAGTATTTAACCTTTCTTAGCGTAGTTTTCCTTTTTTAGCTACCCTCTGGTTAGGGTTACACAGACGCTCACTAGACGCTTTACTTAGTAAGCTTTTGCCGCATTGACTCAGCATGTCTGGCTGTAGCCAATAGCATTTATCTCTCTTTGTTTGGTTTGTTCTACGACGTTCCTTGGTACAAATAACTCTAGTAGTATAAGTACCAGTCTCTCTTGTTGTAGGATACTCCAATCGAGTTCATTTCGTGCTTGCACCTAAAACTCTTTTCCTTCAGCCTTCTCTATCAGTTCTTGGAGTGACCAAGATACAACTTTGTTTGTTGGTTGTCACACTTGAACTCGATTCCCAAATCTCCCTCACTCTGCTAGCTCCCAGGCATATAGGGAAATCATACCCAGACTCCAGGGTTAAGGAGCTTCTTGTTCTTCTTTTCTCTTCTTTTACGAGACGACGCTTTTAGTCTCGTCCTCCTATTGGCTGGAGGTTGTGTCGAAGAAGACCCGTAGTCAGTAGTCCCGCTATCCGTCAAGGGTAGTGTGAAGGTGCAACCCACATTAGGGGGTGGAAGCACATAGCATAAAGTAGTGCCCCGACGCTTGGGAGGTAGAAAGAGTACTACCATATATCTAGTAGCACTATGGTACCCCTACGTTAGTTGACGACAGAGTACCGGCACAGAGGCCAGGGAAAATCGTCGAAGGTTTTCAAAATTCCCAAAGTCAAGAAAGAGGAGTCGGCGTCTCCTGTAGTTTTATGAATCTCGCCCTATATCAAACAGGAATCCCCTGCCCCTCGAATCCCTTCTCCCGAAGAGGTAGATCCCAACCTCCAAGGGTTTGTCTTGAACGTTCCATACAACTTACGGAACAGACACACTATTCACATTCCCTGTCGTCGCCCCATCCAAGTCGCCAACTATGGACCCCCACAATTTGACAGAAGACATGCTGCAGTTTATGCAGCAGCTTTCGATTATGGTCGGCCAGCAGGTCGCCACCGCCATCGCCGCCCAGCAGCAGAATAGGCCTGCTGCGGCAAACACTTCCGTCGACCCCACGAAATGGGGAATAGCAGATCCGGGCCAGTTCGATGGCTCAATTTCAAAGTTTGAAGAATGGTGGTCGAAGATGCGGGCCTTTGTGGCCATCGCAGAGTTTAAAACCCACCGAGAGGATGCGCTGGCGGTCTGGTCTCGTATGACTGGACCAATAGCAGGGGCTTATGCAAGGGCCCATATCGATACATGTCTCGCAGCTCAAAGGTGGCCGACTCATGCCGAGGTCGCAGCTGAAGTAGAAACGAGGTTCCACCCTCTTCACAATGCGGACTGGGCCAAGAGGCAGTTGGCCAATATTCGACAAGGAAATGCCAGAACGGAAGAGTTCCTGGCAAAATTCAATGCACTTAGGACTGCGTCCGGGGTATCCGACGATTACGCAATTTGGATGTTGGAGCAGGCAATGCACCCAGAAATCCTCCAACAAATCTACATACAGGGCAGGAGGAAGAACACGTGGAAGGACTTTGAGCCCGAGGTCCAAGGAATGGGTGCGGCTATGGAGGCCGTTAAACTCCAAACTTCGCAGTCTGGCAGTCGCTGGACTCAAAACTATAACCGGCCTTCGGCTGGTACAACGTCGGGAAGCGGCGCGCCCATGGACATTGGCGCTGCAAGCAGGTCGAGAGGTCCTGCAAGAAAAGACTTCTCAAATTACAAATGTTACGGCTGTGGCCAGACCAGTCACATAAGACCACAATGCCTGAACGGGCAAAACAAAGGCAAAGGACGGCAGGTTCATTCTGAAGGCGCTGACCCCCGCCTCAAAGCAATGGAGGGGATGAGCTTCGAGCAAATTGTTGCTCATATTGGACAGTTAAAAGAATCGGAGCTACAGTGAAGTCGGGTCCTGTAGACTCTAATAGTACTGGATGTTTTTCTCCTTCGTCTCGCCCCTCTTCTCTTAAAAATAAAAATACAAAAGCAGAAAATAGTAAAACACAAAAAAAGGTTTCTTTCTCGGACTTCATCTCTGTAAATAGGTTCTCGCCTCTCTCTGTAGATAGTATGGATGTAGATACGGACTCTGATGTACCGTCTGCAGAGGAGACCCAGTTGGGCTCAGAACAGGACGTTAAACGTGGTTCACTTAATTCCTCTGCCTATAAAAACACAAAAAGTGTCTCTTCTTCTTCTCGCATGGTAGTCCCGGAAAGGAAGGCAACGATCAGGTGACAGTACCGCCGAAACCCCAAATTCGTTCGCTTAACTTGAAGGACCATGTTTCTGTTCCCGTTGTTATCAGATCTCGTAAAGGAGATGCACACACTGTGCAAGCTCTTTTGGACTCTGGCGCCACTGGCATCTTTTTGGACTCTAAATTTGTTGAACAAAGAAAACTCCTGAAGCTTGTTTTGCCTAGGGCAGTAGATGTATTTAATGTCGATGGATCTCGCAATTCCGCTGGAAGGATTACGCATCAGGTCCCACTTCGCGTTCAGTTTGGGAACCACTTCGAAGAGCTAGTAGCCGATGTCACAGATCTGGGATCTCATGACATGATATTGGGTCACACGTGGCTTGCCACTCATAACCCTGATGTCAATTGGAAAACCGGTGAAATCTCGATGAGGAGGTGTCCCTACTCATGCAAGAAGTTAGCACCTAAGCCAGCCTTTGTAAGACGCGTAGAAAGGATCGAAGCAGTAGCGCAAGACGCTTTTCTTGAAGTTATTGCTTCCGCCAAGCAGGAGGAAGTAAAGAAAACCGATAAAACCCCTGAGGAACTTGTTCCGAAGGAATATCACGAATATCTATCTGTCTTTTCTGTCCAGGAATCCGAATGCATGCCACTTAGGAAACCATGGGACCACGCTATAGAATTAAAGGACTCGTTTGTACCCAAGAAAGGAAGGTTGATCCCTCTGTCTCCCGATGAGCAATCCGAAGTTAGTAGCTTCGTTGATGGACAGCTCAAAAAGGGTTACATTCGGCCGAGCAAGTCTCCACAAACGTCCCCTGTGTTCTTTGTCCCGAAAAAGGATGGAAAGAAGCATATGGTACAGGACTACTGCTATTTAAACGAGCATACAGTCAAGAACTCGTATCCGCTCCCGCTTATCTCGCAGCTTGTTGACAAGCTAAAAGGCTGTAAATTGTTCACAAAGATGGATCTTAGGTGGGGATACAACAATGTTCGCATCAAGGAAGGTGACAAGTGGAAAGTTGCTTTCGTCTGTCACCATGGTGCTTTTGAGCCGTTGGTTATGTTTTTTGGACTCTGTAACTCCCCCGCCACGTTTCAAAATATGATGAACAACATCTTCGGTGACATGGAAGATGCCGTAGTAGTATATATTGACAACTTAATGATATTCACGAAAACGGACGATGAAAAGGAGCATGACAGGATTGTGCTAGAGGTGCTTAGGAGGTTGAAAGAAAACGACCTGTTTGTTAAACCGGAGAAATGCTTATTCAAGAGACAGGAAGTTGACTTCCTTGGGATGATCATTGGCGTTAACGGAGTTAAGATGGACCCCACCAAAATTGCTGTGGTGCAGAATTGGCCCGTCCCTACTACCGTTCACGGAGTTCGCGGCTTCCTCGGCCTTGCGAACTTTTACCGACACTTTATCAAGGACTTCGCCCAAGTGGCACGTCCCCTTAATGATCTCACGAAAAAGGACGTTCTGTTCCGGTGGACCGACAAGTGTCAGTTAGCATTTGATACGCTTAAGGAAGCTTTCACCACGGCCCCTATTCTTATGTTTCCCAATCAGGATCGGAGGTTCCATTTAGAAACCGATGCCTCGGACTATGCGACCGGAGCCGTGCTCTCGGTAGAATGTGAAGATGGTCTCTGGAGACCGGTTGCTTATTTGAGTCACTCCCTCTCTGGAGCAGAGTTAAATTATATGGTCCATGACAAAGAGATGCTGGCTATCATCCGCACGTTGGAGCAATGGCGTCATTATTTGGAAGCCACTCCATACCAATTTGAGATTTGGACGGACCATCATAACCTGAAGTGGTTTATGACGTCTCAGAAGCTTCAACCCTGTCAGGCATGGTGGGCGCAGTATTTCAGCCATTTTAACTGTATTATCGTCCATAAACCTGGTGTTTCTATGGGACGACCGGACGCTCTCTCTCATCACGAGGACTTGGTAGAAAATAAAGAAAGTGCAAAAACAGAAGAGTCGTTATTTATCAAACCCGAACAGCTCCATTCGGTTCGCTTGGAATCTTCTCTAGAAGAAGATCTCCGTCGTGCTTCGGTTGGGGTAGACACTAGCGAGCTCACCCTGAAGAATGGACTTTTGTATAATGGAGATAAGGTCTTTGTACCTGAAGGATGCCGTAGCAAGGTTCTTGCTGCTCTTCACGATTCACCCCTAGCGGGTCATCGCGGAATTAAAGGAACTCAGGAGTTGGTCACACGCTGGTTCACGTGGCCTACCTTAAAACCCGATGTCGAAGAGTACGTAAAACATTGTCAAGCGTGTCAGACTAGCAAGTCTAGTAATAAGCTGCCGGCTGGAGAACTCAAACCTTTGCCGATCCCGAGTGGACCTTGGCAAGATCTTACTACTGACTTTATGGATCTAGGCGTCAAATCCGCCTCTGGAAAGTCCCATGTGCTGGTCGTAGTAGACCGCTTCTCAAAAGAAGCCGAGTTTGTCCCTTGCACTGCCGAGGAAACTGCCGCTAGCACGGCAAGGCTTTATTTGTCGCATGTTTGGAAGCATCATGGACTCCCTCTATCTATTGTCTCGGATCGTGGACCGCAGTTCGCTTCGCAGTTCTCTCGCAAGCTATTTAAAATGTTGGGAGTTGAGCAGAAGCTCTCAACAGCGTTTCATCCACAAACGGACGGTCAGACTGAGCGGTTGAACCACGAAATTCAGCAGTATTTGAGGATGTATGTCAACCACCAGCAGGAAAAGTGGGAAGATTGGCTGCCTTTGGCACAGTTCGCATATAACAATTCCAAGTCTGATTCTACTGGCAAGTGCCCCTTTGAAGTTACTCGTTCGTATTTACCACGAATGGGCATCGAGCCGACGACTTCTAAGGTAGAAGCAGCGGAGGAAACTGCTAGAGACTGGTTCCAGGTGTTCCAGAACATACGCAACTCACTTGGAAAAGCTAGGCAACGACAGAAAACTCAGGCAGACAAGCATCGTTCCCCTTCCCCTACATACTCCGTTGGCGCTCAGGTTTGGCTAGCTACAAACCACCTCTCGCTGAAAGACCGGCAGAGCCGGAAGTTGACTGAAAAGTGGATTGGACCATATGAGGTTATCGAGGTTCTCCCGAATGCTGTTAAATTAAAACTACCCCGGAATATGAGAATTCACCCAGTTGTGAATGTCTCAAGGGTAAAACCTTATCTTGGCGCCCTTGATGGGCAACCTGTTGTTAGACCCGGTCCCCAGCAGGTGACCGATGAAGGAGATATAGAGTTTGAGGTTGAAAAGGTGGTAGATTCACACTTGAAGCATGGGGGCCTACAGTTTTTAGTCCACTGGAGGGGCTATCCTGACGAAGATCGTACTTGGGAGCCAGCTAGTGCTCTTAAAAATGCCCAGGAGGCAATCGACGACTTCTATAAACTGCATCCCTCTGCCCCTAGAAAACTCCGCCTTGTTGATACCTCTGGACTCCTTTTTTCTCCTTTACCTGGTCCGGTTACCGTTTGTCAACCCCTTTGGTCTCGCCTGGAAGTCGAACCATAGGAGGGGATAGTGTAACGGTATTTAACCTTTCTTAGCGTAGTTTTCCTTTTTTAGCTACCCTCTGGTTAGGGTTACACAGACGCTCACTAGACGCTTTACTTAGTAAGCTTTTGCCACATTGACTCAGCATGTCTGGCTGTAGCCAATAGCGTTTATCTCTCTTTGTTTGGTTTGTTCTACAATGTTCCTTGGTACAAATAACTCTAGTAGTATAAGTACCGGTCTCTCTTGTCGTAGGATACTCCAATTGAGTTCATTTTGTGCTTGCACCTAAAACTCTTTTCCTTCAGCCTTCTCTATCAGTTCTTGGAGTGACCGAGATACAACTTTGTTTGTCGGTTGTCACAGCAAGCCCGCCACCCTCTCCAGGTTGCATGACCTTGCCCAAACAATAGATGCCTGGTATTGGGAATGCAAGGCCAAGGTATCCCGCTCCACCAAGCCCTCTGCTGAAAAGTCATCCACAGGAAAACCCTCAGATGATAAGAAATCTTCATCAGCATCCTTGTCTGCTCTGCACTCCGACAATAAAGGCAAGTCCAAGCAGAAGGATGGTCAGAAGTTGGATGTGCCCAAATCTGACATTGCACACCTCCTTGGCAAGGACAGTAAGCTCAATGCTGCTGAATGCAGGTGCCGCCTCAAAAATAACCTCTGTCTCTTCTGTGGTGAGGCCAGCCACTCTGCCAAGGACTGCCCAAGGTCCACCTCCCATGCCGCGAAAGCTTGCACTGCCACAGTTGCTGCTCCTCCTACTCTGCCCATAGAGAAGGAAGAGCCAAAAAATTAGTTCGCTCCTCCAGGGAGCCCACATGGCCTGGAGGAAGTGTTGACCCCAACCATGCACCTGCCATCCAACTCAACACATCCACTCTTTCCAACCCCAACTTGCTTATGCCCTCCATCTCCCTTCCAGGCCTTCCATTGACCCTGACAGCCTCCTCTGCCTTGACAGTCACATCTTCGTCCCCAACATTGATGACCTTTGCCTCTGAGTACTTCAGTTTAAGCACGACCACCCTCTTGCCAGCCACTTTGGGCAGAACCACACCCTCGAGCTCATCTGCTGCGACTATGTATGGCCCAACCTCTGCACCAATGTCAAGAAGTACATCAGTTCTTGCACTGCCTGTGGTTGCAGCAAGGCTCAATGTCACCACCCATATGCCCTTCTGAAGCAACTCCCCATCCCCAAAAGACCATGGAACTCCATCTCAATGGACTTCATTGAGCATCTTCCCACCTCCAATGGCTACTCTGCCATCCTCGTCGTTGTGGACCAACTGTCCAAGCAAGTGGTGTTCATCCCAACACATGACTCCATCACCTCCACTGACCTCACCAAGCTCTTCCTTGCCCATGTCTTCTCCAAGCATGGAGTACCCACTCATGTCACCTCTGATCAAGGCCCCAAGTTTGTGTCACACTTCTTCCACTCCCTTGGTAAGGCCTTAGATATGTGCCTCCACTTCACCTTGGGTTACCACCCTGAGGGTGATGGCCAAACTGAGCACACAAATCAGACACTTGAGCAGTACCTCCACATCTACTGCAACTACCAGCAGGACAACTGGGCTGAACTACTCCCACTGGCCGAGTTCGCATTCAACAATGCACCTAGTGCAACCACTGGAGGCTCGCCCTTCTTTGCTAATAAGGGCTACCACCCCAACTTGTCAGTCACTGCCAACCAGGACTTCACCTCCACAAAGGCCTGTGACTACATTACAGACCTCTCCACCCTCCACAACTTCCTCCACCTGAAATGGCCACAGCACAACAGCGCTACCAGGGTCCCACTGACACTAAGCACCTTTTGGACTGAAAATACTGGCCAGACCAGGGATTGAACCTCGGTCTTCCCACTAGCACTGGGGTGCCTTACCACTAGGCCACCCAGCCATCCCTTACTAGCCTGGAGTGTGGATTCTCATTCTAACAGCACCTACCTCTGCCAGAGCTCAATGTCAGCGACCAAGCCTTTGTCAAGGCCAAGTACTTCCACTCTACTCAACCATCCAACAAACTCTCTGAGAAGTATCTAGGCCCCTTTGATATCATAGCCCAACCTGGTGTAGGGAGAGTATTCTCCCTACTAGGAGATTTGTTTTATTTTATTGTTTTTACTTTCTTTTGTTTCACTTCATTTGCCTTAGATATTTACTTAGTGTTTCAAGTTTAGACACATGATGTGGCTTATATAAGCCACTCGTGCACCTACACTTTACTGTACCTACTTACAAAAAAATAACAATGAAGTACCAAGTTAAGAGTTTGAGTTTGAGTTCGAGAAGGCCTCAAGTTGCCTTCTTCTGTGTTCAGACAGACTTCAGACAGCCTTAGATGTCCTTTCCCAGACAGCAATTTCCTTCCAGGCTATAGGAGCCCCTTGGAAGACCTCCCTCCTCTCAGATCTCATCACTCCCCCCCCAGCATTTATTTTTCTGATTCTTCATCTGGAGCCCACTACGAGGGGCTTCTGTCTTAGCCTGGTGACATTTTTCTCATCTCATTCAGTCTCGTTCTCGCAGTTTTAGGTCTTGTGTCCTCAGTTTTGCTCATGTTCTCAGTTTCCCACCTCAGTCTCAGTCTCGCACTCCCCACTTGTGTCCTTGCAGTCCTGAGGCACACTTCCCTTCGGTATTCCCAGTTATATATCATTTATCTTCATTTGAGTTCCTATTGACATCATGCATGGTCTGAGTTCCCTGAGTTGTGGACCCTCCAAAGCCTCGAACTTCCCTCAGTACCCCTTTGAAGACCTTTGAAGCCTCCTTGAAGATGTAATCTGAGCCGCGAACACAGCGAAATCACTCCTTCAAGCCTGCAGAGGCCTTCGAGAGGCCAGTGCCTCATGTGCACAGCCACCTACCAATTCCGCGAGATGCTCACCCTGCCGCACATATTTGTTTTGCTTTTTCTGTGGCCGGAAAGGTCATATTCGAGCAAATTGTGATTCATGCAAGGAGTATTTGGCTGCGGGAAAGTGTCTAATAGTGAAAGGTCACGTCATACTCCCTACGGGGCAAGAGATACCGCAAGAAGTACCCGGGCACACTCTCAAGGACCATCTGGCATGCTGGGATCTAGGAAATCGGTCTAACAATATTCGAATTCCTCCTTCGAGTCAAGGCCAGCTACCATTGGAGGATGTGGGTAGCCAAAGGCCACAGACCCAAATGATTTCACTAGGTGTGTCTCAACCCTGCTTGTCAGTGCACCCCCATACCCCCTTGGCACAACTGTTGTGTGCACCACTCTCAAAGGAAGGGCCGAGTCATCACTCAGGGCCAGTGCAACCTGAGGTCCCCATTCAAGCATGGAGTGTGTCCTCGAGCTCGAGCGACGCCTCGTCGTGCCACCCTCGTTCACCTCCTCGTACTGTACCTACAACATACTCTCGCGGTCAACCTCTCTCCCGCTCTCGCTCTCGTGACCTCGACGACCCGCATTCGTACTCGTATTCGAGTAGGCCCCGCAGCCGCGATTCCCGCGATTCCCGCGACTACCGGCACTGCCGCTCACCACCACCTGCGCCACGACTTGCATACTCACGCTTACCGGAGCTCTCGAGGGATGAACCCACTCCATTCCGGCTAGCTGACATGTTTTTGGCCTCCAGTATCTCCAGTATGCGGTCGTCTCGTAGTAGTCACGCGTCAACACGGTCGACAAAACTGTACGGCCCCAGCCATATGCCACAGCTCCCTCGTAGGGGATACTGAGTTGCTACAGGGCCACTTTAGCTGGTTGGAGTTTCCTTATTGTGTTTTAATCTTTTTTTTATGAATATATCGTTCTCCGAGGCAAGTCTCTCCTCACCGAGCATCCAGCAGTCACGCGCCTCCGTCATTCCCCCCCGCGGCCAACTTCGGTATCTTGCCATAGCGCTCCCGGCCCTCTCGAAAATAGCGGTCCGAGCTCTACTCGACGAGCCCTTTCCAATGGTATACTTTCCGTCACAGCGGCCTCAGCGGATCTGGAGGTATCTCCCATTCTTTGGAGAAAGGCACTGTAGGACAACAAAATGGTATACCTCGGGATTGGGTGCGCCGTTTTCCCCGATTCCTCATTCTCCCAACTCCCCTCGAACGTCTCTATCACCTCCTCAAGCCTTGTAGAATTCCGGTCAGCGGTTCCCCACCAATGTGATGCCGCCCTCCTCCCCCCTACTGTGGTTAGCCCATAACTTGTTTAATTCTCGACCGAATCGTTCGCAATTCTCAGACGTGCATCTACTAGACGATACCTACAGGACGATATACGAGACGATGCGCGCGCATTCACGGTCCCAGCGATATCTGAGTTTTTGTGTCTCACCAGGGTAGGGAGGTCATGATCGCGTATCTCCCTCATGTTGGGGTCGCGCCTCTCGCCTTTTGGCATGGTGGTACTACTTGCTACTGGCTACCTGTTGATGCCTTTTTCATGGCTTCGCGCTCAGCAGTTGTGGAGATATGGGTTTTCCTGGTGTACAGAGGGGTATGAGACAGTTTAGCAAATATCTTGGGAACGGGTGCGCCTTTTTCCACAATTCCTCGTTCACCAAACTCTCCTCGAACGTCCCTATCACCTCCTGGAGTTTCGTAGAGTTCCACGTAGCGGTTCCTCACCGACGCCATGCCGCTCTCCTAGCCCTTACCTCGCTTAGGCCGTAACTCAAGCAATTCTGCACTGAATCGTTCGCTTCTTTCAGACGTGGATCCCCTAGGCGACATCTACAAGACGATATACGAGACGTCGGGCGCGCATTTGTAGTTGGGGAGTTATTTGAGGTTTCGTGTCTGAACAGGGTGAGGAGGTCAGGATCGCGCATCTCACTCATTTTGGCGTTGTGCCTCTCGCTTTCTCGAACGATGGTACTACTCGTTGACATCTACCTGGTGATGCCTTGTTCATGGCTTCGCGCTCCGTGGTTGTGGAGATATGGAGATTTTTGGTATACAGAGGAGTGGAAGACAACTTAGCGGATATCTCGGGACTGGATTGTCCAATCGGTGTGATTCCTTTTCCTCCGTGTTTCCCCAGGTGTCCCCAACCTTCACCTATGGTTTCATATCGATTGCCCTGGTGGTTGTCGCTCGGCACCCTCATCTTCTCCCTGGTCTCCCTGCCCCACGACTTGTCCACATCGTATCTCCCTCAGTCCTTCCCCGCGCCTCTCGCTTTTTCGGGATATTATACTACTCGATCGGCGCTTTCGAACGGTGTACCGTTTGTCCTGGTTCGTGCAGTCATTGTCGAGATATCCGGGTTTTTGTGGGTAGGGGTGTCTCTGGCCGGTTTTGCGGATATCTCGGGACGGGATGCGCAGATTTGGTCAGTTGTTTTTTCTACGTGCTGTCCACGATTCCCCCTACTGTTCCCTTCGGTTTCGTATCGAGTGCGTCAGCAGTTGTCATTCGAAGACTTTCCCTTCTCCCCATCCCCCCTGCTGGCACCTTCGAGCTTGCACTGTCAGTTCGCAACCGAGGACGGTTGGATTCTCAAGTGTCCCGCGGATGTAGGGAGTGAGTACTCCCCACTATGATATTTCTTTTATTTTATAGCTTTTACTTTTACTTTTACTTTACTGTTTTTACTTTCTTTTCTTTGTTTTTGTTCTTTTACTTTAGACTTTACTTAGTTTGAAGAGTAGACACGTGATGTGGCTTAAGTAAGCCCGCGCGCACTTACTCTCCACTGTACACTGCAAGCATTTCACAATTTTTCATCAGAAAGTATGCTGAAAAAATGGAGGAAAGAGATACTCTTTTATTTTGGATAATTTGTCACAAAAAATGCAAATATAACTTTATCTTCTCTGTGCAGAAACACAGATTAATGGTAATGCCCATTAGCTTCTACACTAATTGGCATTAGCATCAATTCATGTTTTCTGGAAGAAAATAAAACATTATTTCTGCATTTTTTCTTTCCAAGCATCTAAAATAAAAGAGTATCTCTTCCCTTCCTTTTTTCAGCATATTTTCTGAAGAAACATTGTGAAATGCTTGCAGTGGTAACTACTTACAAAAAAATAACAATGAAGTACCAAGTTAAGAGTTTGAGTTTGAGTTTGAGAAGTATTGTGCAGAGGATCTGGGGTCAAAAGGGCAAGGTGGCAGAGCACTTGCCTTGTAGGTTCAGTTGGTGTTGGTCTTGGGTAGGAGTAGAAAGTAGTTCTGAGAGAGAACGGTGTAGAGAGTGAGAACGAGCTTCGTTACATCCTGTGGTGTATCCTACAGGGTATATATACACCTATGGTGTGCACGGACCAGGTGTGCTAACACCTACGATAAGAACTACCATATTTGTAAGTAAGAGGACCTTCCATATAGGTACTACTCTGTCTTTCTACTAGGAACGTGTTATCTGGTAATCCGGTAGAAGAGAACACCATAGAATAGTATGGAACAACTATTCTTAGAATATCAATCACATGTAAGTGATAGTAACCGGTAAATATTTCAACACTCCCCCTCGCTCTAGATTGGTTGGTTTACCAAACCTAATGACGAGTGATTTTCTTCAAACTTTTGCCAGGTTAAGGACTTGGTTAATCCATCAGCCCTTTGTCGAGTCGTATTGACATATTCAATGGCAAATAATCCTTCTTCAACACATTCACGAATGAAGTGCCATTGGATATCAATATGCTTTGAACGACCATCTGAGACTGGGTTTTCTGCAATAAAGCGTGCACCCATATTGTCACAGTAAAGAATGGTCTTGTCCATCTTGAAGGATAATTCCTTGAAGAGCATATCGAGCCATTTGATTTGTCTGGCAGAATCGCACATTGCCATATATTCTGCTTCAGTAGAAGAGAGAGTGATTGTTTTCTGTTTTCGGGATCTCCACGAAATGAGGGAATTGCCATAATACATGGCATAGCCAGTAGTTGAATGACGAGTGTCTTTATTTGAGGCCCAATCAGAATCAGTGAAACCATAAATTCTAGCTTCATTTCCATAATAATAGAGGCGGAGGTTCGGTGTGGATGCCACATAATGAACAATGTGAAGTGCCTGTTTAAGATGGAGATCAGTAGGATTTGACATATATTGTGACATTTGGATAACCGAAAAGGCAATGTCTGGTCTGGTTCCCAGAGCCATATAAAGAAGTGATCCTATAACCGATTGAAATCTTGAATGAAGCTGAGAATTTGATTGGTATTGTTCCGGAGCTTTTTCTGGAATATAGCCAGAAGGTAAAGGAGTGCGAACTGATGTTGCATTCTCCATTCTGAATTGCTTTATAACCTTTTGGACATATGGGATCTGATCTAACCAAAGTTCATTGGTTTGGCGATTTCGCATTATCTGGATACCAAGATATTCTTTTACTTCGCCTAAATCTCTTGATTCCCATGTTTTCATAAACTCGTCTTTCTTCTTTCGAAGTAAATTCTTGTGTGATGCAAGGAAAAGTCCATCGTCAACATAAACCAAGAATATGACAGTTCCAGCTTTTGATTGATAATAATAAACTCCGACATCAACTTTTGATCGAAGGAAACCCATTTGAAGAAGTGATTGGTGTAACTCTTTGTTCCATGAGAGTGCTGCTTGCTTCTGTCCATATAGTGTTCACAGCAACCGATAGACCTTGTGCTCTTGACCTTTGACTTTAAATCCATCCGGTTGTTCCATATATATTTCTTCATCTAGCTTGCCATATAAAAAGGCAGTTTTCACATCTAATGCTTCCATGTCCCAATTATGCTGTGCTGCATGAGCTAGGAGAATTTGCACTGTTTCGAAGTGTGCAACCAGGGAAAAAGTATCTTCGAAGTCTATCCCATACTCTTGTGTAAAGCCTTTTGCTACTAATCTGGCTTTGTGATGACCATCGCTTTTAATAGTGTAGACCCATCTTGATTTAACCAATTTATGTCCTGGAGGAGGATCCACTAGTGTCCAAACTTTTCTTTCTTTGATCGATTTTAATTCATCCTTCATTGCGTCAAACCAACGGGTTTGTTCAGTTTTCGGGAGTCTAAGTACATCCCTAAACTGTTCCGGTGCTTGTTTTATTCGCGCAGCTAATAATGTCACGAATGAAGCATCTGTGCTTTCATCGGTTTGTGCTCCCGGAAAACACGAAGGTCCTGCTTCAGGTTGTTGAGCCTCCTCTTGTGGTGGTTGCGGATTCCGCTGAGGAGCTTTCTCTTTAATACCTCGGATACTATCATCAACTATTTTGTGAATAGCATCTCGTTTTTCTTGAATTTCCTTCTTGATTTGGACTGGATCTCTTCTTTCACCATAAACATTTCCAGGTCGTTTCGGAGGTATTCTCATTCGAGGAACTCTGGGATTTTCCCAAGCTATGATGAGAGGTCTTTGAGGTTGAGCAGGAACATTAAAAGGTTTATGAGGATGTTGCACCCATTCTTCTCGTAGTTGTGGTGCATTATGATCGGTAGCACGATTTGCCCTTGGTGGGAATTCCCTTGGTGGTATATGCGGAAGTCCTGCATCCTGGTCACCATCACCATTATTCCGCGGTGGGTCATTGTTGTGGTTGTGGACTTTGTGGTCGAGATTGGGGTCTCTCGTCCATTAGCTGATCAGGCTCATTATCCATCCAATCATCATTGGTAGGTACATTTGTTTCCTTTGGTTCTTGGTCTGTCACAGGGATAAGGTCGGAGTCATCGGATTTATTCTCTTTTCCTGAATTCGTACTACAAAAAGGAAAATGTTCTTTGGCAAACTTTGCAGTTCTTGCAATAACTATTTTCTTGCCATTTAAGAACCGATATCCTTTGGTATTGGGTTCATACCCAAGGAAAACCATTTCCAAGGCATGAGGTTCTAACTTGTCTTTTCATTGATCTTTAGGAATCCAAACATAGGCTAGACATCCAAAGACTCGAAAGTAGGATATGTCGGGTATTCTTGCCTAAAAACAATTCGCATGGTGTTTTCCAAAGGGATCTCCGCAGTGGAGTGCGATTGTAAACATGTAGGGCAGCATCAAAAGCAAAATTCCAGAAACATTTTGGTACACATGAATAATGGCGGATAGAACCAGCCTTTTCAAGAATGGTACGATTGAAACGTTCTGCTCGTCCATTTTGTTGTGGTTGATCCACAATAGATAGTTCATGAAGAATACCCTTAGAGTTGAGGAGCGATTTAAACTCTATACCCATAAATTCTCCCCCTCGATCCGAACGAAAGGTCTTAAGAAGACAACCAGTTTGCCATTCAACGATGGATAACCAATCACAGAAACGAGACAAAGTGTCGGATTTGAGTCGAAGATAGAGGCAAAAGCCAAAGGAGGAGTAATCATCGAGTAGGGTGAAAACATATTTTGCTCGATAATAAGACTCAACAGGTAATTCAAGAAGATCTGTGTGAACAAGTTCCAAAGGAGCAGAAGCTCGCTTGGACGAAGCATGGAATGGATCTGATGCCATTTTGCCAGAGGCACAACCTCGACAGGTAGGTAGGGATTTCGCGATTAGCTCAGCAGGAAATCCAGAAACATGGTGAGAACAATTTTTAATGACAGAAATGCCTGGATGTCCAAGGCGATTATGCCAAAGAGTATATTCATCCAATTCGATAGTTCCTAGGTCTACAGTTTTGAGGGCGCTGGAGGAATGGACAGGAACTCCATAGAACCAGTGCAACTGGGAAGTAGACAAGCATGTCGCCTTGAGAACTTCACGACCATTGGGAGTACAAATCACCTCGTGCAGATTCGTTGCATAACTCTTATATCCAGATTTTAAGAGTTGATTTCGTGAACATAGGCATTTGGAGAAGTCTCCATGAATTACATCTCGTAATGTCAGGTAATTGTTGGATTCCAACTTTAATACAACAGTTCCTTTTCCGTATAATTTAACAGGTTCATGACCAGTGGTATGACCAAAAGCTGGTTTAGGAAACGACCTATAAGTTATAAAATCAGCTCGACAAGGGGTCACATGATTTGTGCATCCCGAGTCTAACATCCACATACAATTCTTGGATACCTTATTGATCATGTGATTGGTTTCCAAATCACAAGGATAAGCATCAAAAACATCATCATTAATGCCATAAGAAAAACCAGATGCACCCTCAATAGCAGGGTCAGGATCATAATCGTCAGGTAAGCGTACATATCGTATAGGTTTGGGATATTTATGCTCAGATACCGAAGCATGGAAGTCCTGTAAGGATACCATTACTCTAGGATGGTTATGCCTAGATCCCTTAACCTTTTTACGAATGCCTTGTATGCATTCCTTTCTCTCATTACCAGTGCCGTGTGTGGAGGTATCCTCCATTCCACTTCCAGATCTATTAATATGAGGATCGGAGTTGGATGGTTCATCAACTCGGTTTCCGAAGTCAGCAGATATCCATCTCCCCCTCTCCACAGTTTGAAGACCATGTTGTGTGGCCAGATCCGGTAGTACCCGTAAACGTAATTGGGATACTGTTCGAAGGCACATTGAACATTGACAAGGCACATTAATGGTAGAACCGGGAAGAGCTTCATCAACATACTCAACTGTTTGTGATTCTTCCCCAGGAAGAACCGGGACAGGAGTGATCTCATCGTTAAACTCCTCAAAATGTGAGGCATCATCAATAGACATTGCTTGCAAATTTATATGATAGGACTCATAGCCCTGATCATATTCCTCGTTGTACTGGTCGTAATTATCATATTGGGCATCCTGGGATTCCTCAGGATTTTCAGTATAGTCAGTGGCAGCAAACCTGCCATGACCATGACCACGAGTTCGACAAGCACGTTGTTTGCCTTTTGGCTGTCCCTGAGACTGTTGTTGTTGTTGTTGATGTGAGGGAGGATACGGTGCTCCCCCTTGGGAAGGACCTCCTCGACCTCTAAAACTTCCTCTTCCTCTATAATTTTGCTGCCTGTCTATATGTTGTTCGGTAGGGTGATTCCTGTGGCATTTGCGGCAATGCAGTGGTTTTGAGAGACGATTGATCAAGGGTTGTGCTGAAACTCGAGATGAGCCAGCTTCGGCATTATTGGTTTCTAATTTAGGTAAATTAGAATGTCCTGTGGGATGTGATGCTAATTCCTTTAGTCATGGGACGACATCTGCCATCCTGAGATCTTGGGTTCTAACCGAGGATAAAATATTGGTGGGACCAGCTCCCCATTTATCTGAAAATGCTCCACAGAGCATCATACACTGGACTGGTTCGGATAAGGTAATATTTTGAGTTGCAAGCGACCCAAGTATCATATTTACTTCTGCAAGTTTGGATCCCAAATTGTCAGAAGGGTTGATCCGAATCTTGAGAAGTCTCAAGAAGTCCGTGTAAGCTGATACAGCAGTAGGGGCTCCATAAGAAGCTTGAAGAGTGGTCCACATTTCATGAGCGGTATCCTTGGATTCCAAGGAAACGGATATAACAGGGTCACAATATAAAAGGATTGTGCCCATTCCTCGGCTATTTCTGGTGTCCCAGGCTTTAACGGCAGCAGCATTTGCAGCTACAGCCCGATCTGGGCATGTTTCATTCCCATTTACGACGTTCCAAACATCAAGAGTTAGGAAGTATCCTTTGATCATAGCTTTCCAAGAAGAGTAGTTTGAGCCATTAAGGTGTGGAATGTTTTTGGAGGCTGATGTTTCCTTTTGATCGGCCATAGTAAAACTAGAAGAATTCTAGAATTAGTATGTCATCAAGAACCTGATCACCAGCAATGGATTCCAGAGCTGCACGATGGAAAGACTGTCATTGGCATTGTGAAGGTCTTTTCTTGCATGTCTGCGGAATTCCAGAAGATTGTGGGTTTGTTTTAACAAGCGGAGTTGAGTAGCCTTTTCTAATATAGCGTCGCTTTTCTAAATTTAACTTCTCGAAGTTTTGGAATTCCAATTCTTCGAAGTAATGATATGCCAATAAATGTGGATAGCCAATTTCATGGAGCAAATAAGTTTGTCGTTCATCCCTTAAGGCAATTCCTCCATGGATACCAATGGAGTAAGGGAGAATGAACTGACTATATCACTGAGACTTGTGGCACATAATTTGAAACACATTTATAAGAGATGCATAACTAATATCGCTAACATATAGTCCTGCTTGTCCATAACCGGCATAAGCCTCGGGATAATTTCTGGGAAGTGGATAATTCCTTGGCAGCATGGTTAGCATGTGCTCTTTGATGACATCTGGAATAGATTCCTCTGGAGGGCCTAGAGAAAATATCTTTTCCATCACCTTTATCCATTGCACGCTGTAAGTCCAATAGAATCGTCGACTTGCTGGGCCATAAGACCCAATGTGTAACTCTGCCAAAAGATCTCCAACAGAGATGTTGGGATTCTTTGTCATACCATGTTCTCCACTCCAAATCAATACTGGATTTAAGATCCTGGAGTGATAATACGACCTTAGGATCTCTTCACTGTTCACCTGTTCTTGTCCTATTCCGGAGATATCCGGGGGTGCACTCAAGGGTTGTTTTATCGGAATTCCAAGATCCTCGGAAAGTGCATTCCAGATGGCAGTTCCAAACCCAAAGAGAGGGGATGAATCCGGCAAATTTTTGGAAGTCATAGGACAGATGGGCTCTTCCTTTAAAGTAGAAGAAGAAGTCATTGGTGAGCGTGAAAGCGGGAACAGTATGGATGGATGGATCTTCATAGGTAAACGATGGAATGTCTACACCATTGAAGTTAGCTATGGCATGGGGAGTTGACGTGGGAGACAATTTTGGAAGGCAGTTGACGAAATAAGAATGGAAGGAAATGTGCGTGCGAGGATCATAGAAGGGTGAGGAGAAGTCGAAGTCGTCTGGATGGTTTAAAACCAACCAGGAATATTCCATGGCGATAGCAGGGACTACAGAATTTTGTGATGGCATACATAAGAAAAAGGCTCTTTCATGATCTCCATAAGCAACCCATTTCCAGTGGTTGGCTTTTTCATGATAAAGTTCCTCAATATATCCAATTATATGCTTGATATACCTTGCATGTGAATACTCTTCCGTCATACTCACTTTCTCTAAAGCGATGGCGGTCTCACGCTCAACCGCAATAGGGAAAGGTTGGGAAGGCAACACAGGTTTGGTAATAAGTGCGTTCTGGTTGATAACAACAGCGGACATCTGGATACCAGGATGTGTGTCAGTGAATGAACTCATGAGGAGATGATGAAAGGACGCAACTACAAGAGATCAAACTTGGATAACCAGTTCGGATCCTCGTCATCCTCATCAGGAGTCGAAGGGAGTAGCTCAAGAAGATCGGTAGGACGACCTCTGAGCAAATCAGGATCAACCGGATTTTCTAAAAAGGCACTTGGCCCATGGAAACATTGGGGCCAGTCCACATAATACTGATGGACAGGTATTTCCCTTTGATGAACGGGAAGATCAAGCAAATAAGGTGGAGGAGATAAAGGATAGCAAGGAACAGGGTCCAGGTCAGGTTGGAAATCCAAATCCCGAAATTCGTGTGCTTCATAAGAAGGCGGAGATATCTGAGGAGGTTCCAGATCTCTGGCCTCAACAAGGACACCTACACGAATGTGCAACTGACGATAGTGCCCCAAGAGAATATGATATTCCTGATAAGAGGAATAGATGCCATGCCACGTTGGGATGCCTAAAAAAGTTCCCCACATAACAGTAGATAGTACCAGTGCAAGATTAAAAGGACCTCCAACCGCATTTACAACATAAACCGCCTGACATACACCTAATATGAACGAAAGCAGCAAGGTGGCCAACGCCCAACCTAGCGCTTCAGGTCCATTCAACAGCATAGTCAATGACGAACATCTTCCTCAATGATCTATTGTCCATTAGACGATAAGCACCCGTTTACTTGGGGCTCATAACCTATTGTGCAGAGGATCTGGGGTCAAAAGGGCAAGGTGGCAGAGCACTTGCCTTGTAGGTTCAGTTGGTGTTGGTCTTGGGTAGGAGTAGAAAGTAGTTCTGAGAGAGAACGGTGTAGAGAGTGAGAACAAGCTTCGTTACATCCTGTGGTGTATCCTACAGGGTATATATACACCTATGGTGTGCATGGACCAGGTGTGCTAACACCTATGATAAGAACTACCATATTTGTAAGTAAGAGGACCTTCCATATAGGTACTACTCTGTCTTTCTACTAGGAACGTGTTATCTGGTAATCCGGTAGAAGAGAACACCATAGAATAGTATGGAACAACTATTCTTAGAATATCAATCACATGTAAGTGATAGTAACCAGTAAATATTTCAACAAGAAGGCCTTGAGTTGCCTTCTTCTGTGCTCAGACAGACTTCAGACAGCCTTAGATGTCCTTTCTCCTCAGACAGAAATTCCTTCCAGGCTATAGGAGCCCCTTTGGAAGATCTCCCCTCTCAGATCACCACCACTCTCCTCAGCTTTTCTTATTCTGACTTCTTCACCAGTATGCATTCCATCACCCTAAAACTACCTGACAGCATGTGCTTGGTACAACCAGTGTTCCACATGTCACAGTCAGAACTGGCCTCAGTCAACCCCTTCCCAAATCAGCATCAGCTGCCACCTCCACTGGTTGATGTTGACAGTGAACTCGAGTATGAGATATCAGAAATCCTCAACTCCAAAATAGACCACCATCACCACTGCTGGCTAAGCTACAAGGTCTGCTGGGCCAGTTATGAAGGCACTGATGAGGAAACTTTGTGGCTCCTAGCCACTGAGTTAGAGCATGCCCCCGAACTCATCACTGCCTTTCATGAACAATACCCCCACAAGGCTGGTCCGTATACACCCCTGACATGACCACCTGATAGCCCTGACTCCCTGCACCATGCTTCTGATCATCTCCCATACCCACCGCTACTTGTCCACCTCACTCCGACTTTCCCTCTGCTTTCCCTCTGCTTTTCCTCCAACAATGAACACACATCTGAATTTCTAGTACTGTACATGAACACAAAAAAAAAAAAAATCTCTACTATGTCCTACTCCTGCATATCCTCTTCGCCCTCTGCATCCTTGATACCCTTGCTCCCACTCTGCTTGGGCTCTTCCACTACTTCCAACTCACTCCGTTCAACACCTGACCTGCTCCCCTCCACTCTGGACTTGCCTTCCCCCCAGGGTGCCCCTATCCTTCCTGCCAGGGGCCAGGGCAGGGGTGTGGACAAGCTCTGCATGTAGACCCACACAGCAAGGGCCTGTGCCTCCATGGCCCCTGCTATCCTCTCCATCGCCATGGCCTGCCTCTCCATCATGGTCACTTGCCTCTCTTGGGCAGCAATCACTCTCCCCTTGTATTCTCTCTCCATCACCCCCTATCTGCCTCCGCTCTGACTAGATGTGACCTCACTGTCTGGAATTGACTCGATGAGGGTGCCGGTACTCCTTCGACCACGTTGTCCTCCTCATCATTGTCATTTTCAGCCTGGCCCTTCTTCTTCTCACCTCCTCATGAGCCTCTGGTACTGGCCTGTTTTTGTGATGAACCAGCTGCCACCTCTACCTCCTCTGCAGCTGCCCAGCTGCACTTCTTTTTTTGCTTCCTGCATGGACCCCACAACTGCCCGACACTCTCCAGACTCACCTTGTTGCTTACACCCCTCACAAACCCCCTTTGTCAGGACCATCATAGTTGTAGGAACCATCATTGTTCCAATGCGTGCCCTGGTCATCAGGCTGTACATCGGTGTTGGCTGCAAACTGTAGGTGTTGTCAGCAGTGGTATACAACAGGCAGGGTGGGGGGTGTTACTCACCTGGTTGATGACAACCCTCTACTTTGACCCTGTAGCTCCCCCACTTGGCTCCAATCCTTTGTGACACTCTGTCAAATGGACACTGCCTCTGCTGCAGCTGCCCAATGCACTGCCTCCAATGCCTCTCACCTTTCCTGATCTGCCTGCTCCTCTCGTTCCCATTTCTCATGCTCCTTGCACTCCTTTTGTTCCTTCTCCAAACAAGCCTCTTCCACCTTTTGTCAGTGTGCCTCCACCCTCCATTCCTTCTTTGCTGCCTCCCACCTGTCTTTTTCCACCTCCTTGGCATGCTCCATCCCCTCCGAGTCACTTGTGTGGACCTCCAGGTCCTCATTGGTCGTTTGCAACCAGTTGCAGGCAGGTGCATCAGTGCCTTGTTGGCTCATACCTTGTTGTTGACTGGACATGCTATGGGGCAAGGGAAGGATGGGAGAAGGGACTTAACAACAAAAATGTGTGTTTTTTATGCAACATGTTTGGGCTCTGACACAACCCCACTGTGGCAATCAATCCATGCCTCATGGCCCATTGCCAATTATGAAGTCAAATCCTGTGCTGTCCAGAACACATCACCTACAGCCTTCAGGGGTTCAGGCCTTAAGGGGGGATACTGTCATGCCTGTGCCTCTGTCCTGTACCACCAGCCCCTCTCTGCTCCATTCCACACCCATCTGTTCACTCTAGCCCCCAAACAGCACATTCCTGCCCCATTTTCTGTTGGACCCTGTTGGTCTCTGTCAGCAGTACCACATGACTGGTGCCTCGTAGTCAGGTGATGCTCCATCTTGGTTTAGGGGTCACCTTCCTTTTGGGTTGACGGTCTGGTACAGGTACAGCGCAGGGTCACTTCCTGTTTAGGCTTTCAGCCTATGGTCTGATTGGTTGTCAATGGGTGCTCTGAAGACACTCCATTCCACACTATTCCTTTTACACTGCAAGCATTTCACAATGCTTCTTCAGAAAACATGCTGAACAAAGGAAGGGAAGAGATACTCTTTTATTTTAGATGTTTGGAAAGAAAAAATGCAGAAATTATGTTTTATTTTCTTCCAGAAAACATGAATTGATGCTAATGCCAATTAGTGTAGAAGCTAATGGGCATTACCATTAATCTGTGTTTCTGCACAGAGAAGATAAAGTTATATTTGCATTTTTTGTGACAAATTATCTGAAATAACAGAGTATCTCTTACCTCCATTTTTTTCAGCATGTTGTCTGAAGAAAAATTGTGAAATGCTTGCAGTGTTAGATACTTTTTCTTTGTCCTGTCCCTCGCCTCTGTCTTCTGTGCTCATACCCTGACCAAAGTTTTCTGACATCTCTGTCCCTTGAAATTTTACTGTACTGCATATGTTAGTTCCATTGTTCCCATACTGTACCGCCTCAATGGCGCGACCACTGTATATAAGCCTGCTGCACTCAGCAGTGTCTCTTCAGTATGTTCAGTATGAATATCAACTTAGTTCCCTCCTCTGCAGTCTTTGACCAGCCTTCTCCCCCATTGTCAGCTTAATACCAACTCTTCTCTATCTCTGAAATCCAAGGGCTGGGCTCGTACAAGGGGGCAGTGCATGAGCTGAACCTGATGCCCTCTCCCAAACCTCTGTCATGCCCATCAGCCATTGTTGCTCTTTGTCGGTATGCATCAGCCAACCTCCAGACACATCCCCTGGCCTCTGTGAGCATCAGAGATCATCGGAGTAGATCCAAACTTGACACCCATCCATAGTAAGACATCAGATGGTACAACTCATGCAGTGGCCTGGCCACAACATGGAGTGAGATGGAGATTTTCTGCCTTAGCTTGATCAGCCTTGGTTCTAGCAGCTTTCCATTGACCAGCCAAATCTGCATCAGCATCCCCACAGTTCATGGAGGGGCCAGTGTGGCAGGTGAGGATGGATGGCAGAGCTCATGGGGTGGCCTGTTCATAGTAAACCATCAGAAGGTACAACTCATGCACTGGCCTGGCCATGATATGGAGTGAGATGGAGATTTTCTGCCTTAGCTTGATCAGCCTTAGTTCTAGCAACTTTCCAGTGACCAGCCAAATCTGCATCAGCATCCTCACAGCTCATGTGGGGGGCCAGCAAGGCAGGTGAGGATGGACAGCAGAGCTCATGGGGTGGCCCATTCATAGTAAACCATCAGAAGGTACAACTCATGCACTGGCCTGGCCATGATATGGAGTGAGATGGAGATTTTCTGCCTTAGCTTGATCAGCCTTAGTTCTAGCAGCTTTCCAGTGACCAGCCAAATCTGCATCAGCATCCTCACAGCTCATGTGGGGGGCCAGCAAGGCAGGTGAGGATGGACAGCAGAGCTCATGGGGTGGCCTATCCATAGTAAACCATCAGATGGTGCAACTCATGCACTGGGCTGGCCACAATATGGAGTGAGACAGAGATTTTCTGCCTTAGCTTGATCAGCCTCAGTTCTAGCAGTTTTCCAGTGACCAGCCATATCTGCATCAGCATCCTCACAGCTCATGGGGGGGCCAGTGCAGCAGGTGAGGAAGGATGGCAGGGCTCATGGGCTGGCCCATCCATAGTAAAACATCAGACAGTACAACTCATGCACTGGCTCAGCTGTGATATGGAGTCACAACCCACTGGCTGTCATTGCTGCCATAATATCTGAAATGATGTCACTCATGGACCACCCAGTATGATGGGTGAGGTAGGCTGCCAGCACTCATGGACTGGACAGCCCACAATATCAAGAAATACTGCACAACTGAGGGGTGGAGAGCCTAACAGATGAGTAGGGCTACACAACTCATGGATTGACCTGTCTGCGATATGATATTGCTGGCACAAGTCCTCAACAGGACAGCCTAATTAGCTTGGGCACCTTTCAGTTTGTAGTTTGTAGCCATGACAAAATATTGACATGTAATGTGATGGACAATGGCACATTTTCACTCATTGTCCCAGCTACTGGGATACCATGAAGTAGTACCTCAGATCAGTTCTTTTTATTTGTCAACATGTCTCAACTGGAACAAATGTCCCCAGTGCCTACTGGCTGGCGAATGCAGTTAACAGACAAAATCACTGACTATATGAAAAGCCACTTTTGGGAGGAGGTGCTGACTGGACAATGTGCACTGCCTGACATATCCATTCCTCTGCTACTGGTATGTCAGGCTGATCACATAATTTGAATAATTGTACAAGCATATCAGAATCCAGGTGATTTCAAACAATCTCTGCAGGACCATCAGCTCATTGTATGAAAGTGGTAGCCCATGCAATGAAGTGCTGACAGACTGAGGAAACTGTGGCATCTCTGCAATACCCTGAAATCACGGAGCCGACTGTAATTGTGGATGGAAGTGGCAATGTCAAACTTTGGTACCTTCCAGGTGCCTTAGATGGTGAACATCAGGTACAAAACCTGAAATTCCCACATAGCAGGAAATTCACCTTCATCCCAGAGACAAATTTGGAATTCAATCAGCAGAATGGTGGTTCCACTGAAGGACAGCATAAAACCTTCATGAATGGGCAGATGGTGGACAGACATAGCATTATTCCAGGAAATGACAGATCTAAAAGGTAGCATAGACCTACCACCAGGGTGGTATCAGCAAGGGCAAGGGGTAAGAGATTCATGCTTTCTCAATCTATGTTTTGGTGACATGGGGACAGCTGCCAAACTTCCACCCTGAGGTATCATGACTGTTGAAATCTGATTGAGAACAAAACAGAACGTGGGAATGGGTGGATCAAATGTCCAAATTTCATGCACTTCTCTCAGGAACACTCACGGTGATCCACCCTCATATGTATGCTTCTGGCTGGGAGGTTCTGATCTGACTGGGGGCAGACACACAGCAGTGGGGAGATACAGATATGTCTTCCATTTTACCGATATGGAATTTGGTATATACCAGTGTATCCATAATGGCTAACTGTGCAACTCCATACCACAGAGATGTCAATGGGTGGCAGCAGTGGTTGGACATGCTAATCATGGTTGGTCACTATCTGCCATTGGATTTCATCATACCTACCCTCAATCTACAGTTTCGATATAACCCTGGGACAATAATTGCTATGCCAGGGTCTGCATTGGAACATGGGGTGGGTTATGCTGACAGTAATCATGCATGCATCACATACTACATGCAGCAAAATGTACATCAGTCAGTTGGAATTCCATTATGTACTTCACCCCATATGTCTGACCTACAATTGTAGTGCATTGTAATTTATAGGTAAATGAACAAATATATAGACAGACAGGATGTGCTGGTCATGATCCTAGAATTGCTGCATGGTACAGTTCACATGGACATTTCATAGGAAGTATGTACAATATATAGACAGCACAGTCTCTATTTGTACCTTATACATCCTGAAAGCCAAGCAGTCTTGACAAGGCAAACCACTGCAAAAACAAATGATCAATTGCCTGCAAGTTCTGCTCAATCTCACCTGCCACACTCCTTGCTGTGATCATGTAGGCACTGACCTTCTCCTCCATCCACTCATCAATCTGATCACCCATTGACAACCACTGCAAGGGCCAAGTATGCTGTAGGAAGGTCAACATATTATGCCTTTGAAAGGTGATGGAAATTACCTGGAAATACTCATGTGCAATGGGGAAACTTCTGGTGCCCCTCATTTACTGGAACTCTGCATGGTATTGGGGAGATCTGTCCACCCACCATGGAAACACAAAGCCTGCATATTTGTTGGATGACCTTGGTGTCCAGTTTGGAATGAAGTGGGATATCTGGTTGATCATCCAAAATGTGCTGAGTGGAATCTGTCGAACCTCATCCTGAAATTGTGCCTGGTCCTCTTGGCATCACAGGTATGCATGGAAACATGCTGGCAACAATGGACAGAAGCTTTCCTGCAATATGGTCACCAGTATGAGGTGATCCAGCTCCTTCTGTGCCAGACATCATTAAATTAATCCAAGTCAACCACAAATGAAAACTCATGATATCCAAGCACAAATTTTCATACCACTCTGCTGGCCAGTCAGATGGTCGTGGCATACCCAATAAATGAATCACCACACACTCAATGTGACACCCCAAGTATACAATGGCCATCTCTATTGCGGACTGTTGAGATGGGTAGGGTGGACCTCCAGTATATGACTGAAGACCATACCCAACATGTGGATGCTGTGATACCTCCAGTAAGTCGATCATATCTACCATGTACTGGCCAGCTTCCACATGCTGCACCTGAGATCTGACAAGATGTTGAATGTCAGCTGAAATCCGCCACATCACCCACATGATGTGCCCATCAAGATCCTTGTCATAGGGGATATTCAAGGGGGGGAAGCCAGCACCATGCCATGATTTGAATGTGTGAAGCACACACAAAACTAATGGCCAGTATCAGCAACAGAAGCACTATGCTAGCAGTATGTACAATCATCATCTGCATCTGACGTAGCCAATTCTGCCTGTTCCAAAGCCTGATGCTCCTCTAGTGTAGGCATATCTCCTGCATGATGTCCACAGTCAGCATGCACATAGTGAAATATGCAATAGCATGAACCTGCCACAGCATTTAGGAGCAGGTCTCATAGCTGCCCACAATCAGGAGTACCAAAGTCCACTGTATGACCGCAATCTTGCTCCTCACCCTGGTTTATGTCCTCCCCTGTTAGGCAAAATATCAATCTTAGTTTTTGCATGTAAAATTACATCATGAATGCTCACCTATAATCGTGCAGGGCTGCCTCTGACTATCAGTGACCTTGGTGCTTGTGGATTGCTGGGGATGGTCTACATTGCCTCTGTGGAGATATCAAATCTAATCAGCCCAAGATCATACATTTATTCCATGATCATGCACCTGTATTTAACGAAGGCTGGGGCTGCACATCCATCATTTCCATCCTCGATGATGGTGCATGAGGAATTGCAACATTGTGCATTCGTTCCAACTGATCCATGTTTAGGGCTAATGATCACACAGGGTAGGGGAATGAGACTGTGCAAAACCAAACATATATCACTACTCACCTGGGGCCATGGAGGGTGGAATTGGAATTACCACCATTTTCATTCTCTCCAAATTACTGGTGGGCGGTGGTTGTGGTGGTAATGCAGCAGGGGCAACAGGTGGTAAGGGGATGGCCACACTTTGCATGGCTGCCATTTTGTCAGTTTGGGTGGCAGGTGTGCAAGTAGGTGGGAGGGGAATGGTTGCATTGCACATGGCCACCATTCTATCCATATGAGGTGCAGGGCTGCCAGCTGGTGGGGTGGGGATGGTTGCTCTGTGCATTGCCTCCATTCTGTCTGTATGAGGTGCAGTTGCAGTGCCAGGGGGTGTGGGGATTAGCGCACTGCACATGGCTGCCATTTGATCCACACTACCTCCCCCAGGTGGTGTGGGTATGTTAACAGACTGATCCACACTGGCACTACCCTCCATACTGGGGCAGTGGGGTGCCTCTGATCTGCTCTCTGAACTTGAACTGCCATTGTCTGCGGGTGAAGGTGAGTAAGGCCTTGATTGTTTTCGAGGGGAAATGGGTACAATATCAACTATCTGCAATTAGGAAGTGTAAAGAACAGAAGATTTATCTCCTACCTCAACAGTAGAAATGAACTCTCCACTGCTGCTGTTCAGACATGCTGGATTGTTGGTAGAAAATCATTGTATTGCAGTACAATGTGCCTCTCAGCAATGACATGGAATGTGGATGTTCCAACCGTGAGAATATAATCAATGCCGCAATAGGTAATGCAAGCCTCGAGGCAATGTATTTCTATGTATGCATGGAATGCTTATTTGTGCTGGGTCATGGACAAATATGAAGGGTACATCCTTTTATATGTACAGAATGTGGAGTTATCAAAGGTTTGGAAAGCACTCATTGTGCCCATTGGTTACTGGCCCATTAATGTCTGACAAGTATTCGCAGTCCCATCAGTACATGATTGCTAATCACGGGCCTTCTGGTATTACACCCTAATCATGGTGTCACCATCAGAATCAGGTGGAAGGAGGTCAAATTCTTCTCACTGATAATGTACACATTAACATCTGCTCAATAATTGCTGACCCATCAGCACCTGATAGCTAACCCCCATCCCCTGGTATGGACAAACTAATCATGGTGCCAGCATACATATCTAAGTCAAGCATTCAAAGATTTCCATGCCTCTTGGCAGGTTTGCTCTTCTGCATTTTCTTTGGTGGTGGAGAGGGTGCATTGGCATCAGCCAGCACAGGAGCACAGCAGGCTCATGGAGATTTCCATGGTTGCACTTCATTTGGGACTGATTACCGTGATTAGTGTATTTGGTGGATAACTCAAGATTCATCATACAGTGGCTCAAAAAAGTGTCCCAATGTTGGGTCATTCTGGAAAGATCTTGCATTGGTGAGGGAACCACTAAGAATGAGGTCATGGGCTTGCAGGGAGTTTGAAAGTACTAGGTCTTGGCTTCACAATGCCACCTAAGTCATGTGATCTGGTTGTCATGAAGATAAGATATGATGATTTTAAAATGGCAACTCATTGGGACACTTTTTTGAGCATGCATCCAATCTGTGGTTATGGGATTCACTATGCCCTCCTACTGTTTATTTGGTCATACAAATAAAGCCTAACTGTACCACATGATCTGACAAGTGGTTCATAAGCATGCAAACAATGCCAAACATCAAATTTAGACCACTAAGCCTCAGTCCTTTGCCACAACTCAAGAGATCATCTTTCTCACTCATCAGGGTCAGTCTCTCATGGAATCTCATTAAATACCAGTGCATGCCACAGTGTCATCCATGTAATATACTCCAATTACCATGGGTCCCTTCAAAATTCTGCTGGAAGTCAAGTAAATGCTGTTTACCCTACTCATGCCTGGGGTGCATTGTCACTACTCAGTACTGGGAAAGCTGAATATGTCAAGGAGGTCAATCTAATACTTCAGGACATGAAGATTAGACTGATCCCCTCCCAACCAGTGCATTTTCATCCTTGGAAAGCTGCCATGAAGACCAGGGTAAAAGAAAACCCTTCTTTGGACTCCAGAGGTATGGGGAGGGATAGGCTACTGAGGAGGCAGGGTACAGATAATTTCCTTCCATCTGACCCTAGATATCTCCTGTGGCCACTCATAACCCAATGACACCTTTGCAGCCATGTGCAAGACAATTTGGGGTGCAGTCTGGCCAGCTCTCATATAATGCTTGGATTGCAATGGAGCACTTTGCTCTACCTCAGCCTTCATGCCAGCCTTCTGTGGATAACATTGCATGGGCTGGGAGGGGATCAGTTCAATCTTCATGTCCTGAAGTATTAGATTGACCTCCTTGACATATTCAGCTTTCCCAGTACTGAGTAGTGACAATGCACCCCAGGCATGAGTAGGGTAAACAGCATTTACTTGACTTCCAGCAGAATTTTGAAGGGACCCATGGTAATTGGAGTATATTACATGGATGACACTGTGGCATGCACTGGTATTTAATGAGATTCCATGAGAGACTGACCCTGATGAGTGAGAAAGATGATCTCTTGAGTTGTGGCAAAGGACTGAGGCTTAGTGGTCTAAATTTGATGTTTGGCATTGTTTGCATGCTTATGAACCACTTGTCAGATCATGTGGTACAGTTAGGCTTTATTTGTATGACCAAATAAACAGTAGGAGGGCATAGTGAATCCCATAACCACAGATTGGATGCATGCTCAAAAAAGTGTCCCAATGAGTTGCCATTTTAAAATCATCATATCTTATCTTCATGACAACCAGATCACATGACTTAGGTGGCATTGTGAAGCCAAGACCTAGTACTTTCAAACTCCCTGCAAGCCCATGACCTCATTCTTAGTGGTTCCCTCACCAATGCAAGATCTTTCCAGAATGACCCAACATTGGGACACTTTTTTGAGCCACTGTACCTGCTTTGGTGGAAGGTCCTGGGGGACTGGAGTGATCATTTGTTCCTCAGTGGCTTCTAGTTGGTTTAACTGTTGACTGCTGAGGATTGCTGCTTTTTTTGAGCTTGGGTTGTGCTTCCATGGCATTCTGCTTGTGCCCAGCATGGTTCTTCATTGCTGATTTCAATTTTCTGCCCTGGTCATGTTGCCTGGACAGCCCACTTTGGGTAGTGCAGACATCTGCAAATGGCATGCTGTCAAACTCATCATCATCCATATATCCACTTGCTTCCTGCAGCTCAGCAGTGACCAGTGACCCTGTAAATCATGAACTGTTAGCACTGATGACTGAAGAATGGTTGAAGATGACCTTTGAGTTGAATCATGGACTGCCTGGATGTGGAAGGATGCTTCACTACTGGCAATGCTTCATTTCCTGCCCTTTCATCTTTGGTAGACAATCACCTCATGCTGGTCTTCATCATTTGTATCTTGATGGGCAGGGCACCTGAAAGGCATTGGAGTCTTCTTGCAATGGTGTCTGGGATCACTAGATTTTCCCCTGGAAGAGATTTCAGGAATGTGCATGTCGTGGGTAGCCTCCTCCTCAGTATCTGTATTATCATTGTCAGTGTCAGTGCTGTCATCTGCTGAGATAGGGGATTTCTGCAATTTGGTATTGTGTTTTCACACAATCTGGAGTGGGAGCATGCTTCCATCTCTGGGCACCTGTAAATTTCCTGCTTGATCCAACCATTTTTGAAATGTGAATACATCATTTGGATGGGATACCTGGCATTCTTTCCAGAAGTTGAGCAACTCCATCGCTGTGGAACTGTGCATGTGACTGGGGTCTACAGTAAATGTGAAGTTTGGTGGCAAATGGTGGGACAAAATCATATTGGTCTGGTATTGCCCCAATTTCTTGAAGGAGACTTTGGCAAGCCATTTTCCACAAGCCCTTCCTAATCAATGAATATGAGCAGTGCAAATGGTTGGAATATCCATGTACTCATGGTAGTGCACTGTCAGATAACCCCAAACCATTTGAAGTATGGAATCTCGGTTGTGACCATTGAGATCACTGATCCAAATGTTGCCCTCATCATTGGTTACTAACTTCACTGGATCCCCCATTTTGGCCCTTGATCAATTAGCTGCCATATTCTGCACCTCTTCCCCAGCAGCAATATCAGGATTCTCATATGCATTTCCCAGGTACTCCCTCCAAGAGGCACTGATGGTGTGGATGTCATCGAACATATGACCACCCCCAATATCATTGTTGAAGTCCATGCTGTTAGTGGATGACATTATTGCACCATTTTGATCAGACATCTGAGACCTACCAGCATGCCTGAATGATCCCTTCTTCATTCTTCCAACCTGCCCAAGAAACAATCCTCATCTTGCAATACTGCCACATCTCCTCCATGAAATTCTGCATGTACTTCAGACCATACTTCTTTGCATTCCTGTTGAAAGACATGAGTGTAGATCTTATGCTGTGTGCCTGATTTCCTTACTGCACTTGGACCTCTGGGGTTGGTCCCTTTGGTCCATTCCTTTTTTCCATGATATCGTGGGCTGCCTGCCACTGCTCATCAGTGAGGTCTTCTTGTATGAAGGCACTCAATGCCTGCTGGTAAAGGTCAATTCATTTGGTTGCCTGAGTCCTGCCTTCATTCTTCATATGCGAATGTTTTAGTTGGATCTGGTTGTGGTATAGTTCCCACACCACAGATCACATAGAGTACTTGTAAGCTGAGCAGACTGTTATTTGTGGCTTCCTCGACCTGATTGGCTTTTTGAGCCATGTGGTGATTTTCTAGGAGGATGTATTCTATGTCAGAATCAAATGTTGAGCAATGGAGGCCCATACCTCCTCCTTTTGCTGCCATTCAACAAGCCACAAATTGCAGTGCTTCTCCATCTTTGCAAACTCCTTACAGCTTTTGTGCATGATGCTGGGCTTCTCTTTTTTCCCTGCTTGAGTCCACTCCCTCCTCCATGCTAGTACCTCCAATTCTACTACATCAAAATTTCCATCTGGCCCTTCCACTAGCTCTTCCCCTGCATCATCCATGGGTTGTCCAGCATCTGTGTCAATTGGGTATCTGTAGCTGTCTTCAGGTTGGGAATCCATGGGCAAGTGGAGGGAAAACAAGGTGTTCACAGGATTGTGAAGGTTTCTCGGCTTAACTGCTGCCCATGTTAGTCTAAGCCAATTTCTATTCATTGTCCATGCCACACATTGTGAAAATAATCTCCAATCAGATCTTCCTTGATTTGATGGGGTGATCAGAAGCCCTGGCTGCCCAGATATGGTTCCTGATCAGATCCTCTGGCTGAGGATTTGGGTTTGGCCATCTGGCCACACCAATTCTGGGACTTTTTGTTGGCCTCATTTGGTTAGGATTGACTGATTGACAGTTGAGTGGCACAATCATTCTATGGATGGGCCCCTGGAAATGCAACCCACTCACTAAGTGATAATGGACAGGTCAAAAAACATCATCACTGACTCCATCCAAGATGGCCAAGCGATGCACCAGAAAGGGGATGATGATGATTGGTTCCACCCCTGGTCAACAGGTTAAGCAGCTGGAAATAAGGATGTGGAAAGCCAATGGGCGGCAAAGATCATGACTGGTAGAAGTTGCAATTAAGGAACCAGTCATAGAAACCCCATTGAACCCCTCTCCATCATCTTCACTGACCAAGCAGTCAAGATCACCATCCAAGTGCCAATTTCTGTCCGTAGATGGAGTAGACAATGTGTTCGATATGAACTATCTTCCCATGGAGCCCATGAGATTACCATGGAAAAAGGTATGTTGGTAATCAATGATTGTACATCTGGCATCATTTCGGCATTTCAGATGCAGAATGATTATATCCATGAATGGCTACCTCAGAAGGAGGACTTTTTACGAATCCTACTGGACTTGGAAGCCCCTCCATTGCCACATACATGCAGGATATGTGGAAAGGATGGGGTCTACAGGTGCCCAGATTGTATGCATCAGCCCCTTCTATGCACAGATTGCTGCTGCTTGATGCATGTGGCCCACCCTTTCCATAGGGTCCAACAATGGACTGGGGACTTCTTTGAGGATTCAGCCCTCCATATGGTAAGTGCAGTCATCATCATGGATGTATGGATAGGCCTACAACTACACCTCAGCCATGATGGAGCACCCTGTCCATCCACATCTGCAAATGTGCAAGCCACCCTCAGCAGACACTCACAGCCAGCAGGATTGGATGAAGAGGAATGGGAAGACACTGACTACATCCCCCTCCACATTCATCTGCCAGTGGGATCAAAGTACCTGACAGTCATCGACATGACAGGGGTACATTTCATGCTATTGTGGCCCTGCCAATGTGTGCATGCAGAAAGCTATCACAAGCAGCTACTCCACACAAAGTTATATCCATCAACCTTTGAAAAGCCAAGCATGGTATTCACATTTTTGGTTTTGGATGATATCTTGAGAGACAATGTAGAATGCAGGATGTCTGGCATGAATTACTACAGCAAGCTTTGTTGGGTGACCTCCAGTGTGTTTCTGCACCTAGTTCCAGTAAGGAGTCACTCCCCTCAATCGATCAGACAGCTCATTGAGATCATTTATGTACTCAGGACCAATATAGGGAACTACTGCAGGTAGCATGGCAATGGCACCTCCTGAAGCTGCTTAAGTGGAGTGGATATCAGGGTAATTTGAATGATTCAACGAAGGGGGATCTTGCACTATTTTGCATGGCATGTCCTCAGCCAGGAATCAACCTCAGCCCCCAGGCTAATTTGGATGAGTAAGTATCTGAACAGAGGAATACAGCATGTCTAATG
Organism: Pisolithus sp. B1; assembly: GCA_024663435.1. NCBI lineage: Eukaryota > Fungi > Basidiomycota > Agaricomycetes > Boletales > Pisolithaceae > Pisolithus > Pisolithus sp. B1. The sequence goes on from JANFAA010000090.1 coordinate 93,414, forward strand.
TTGCATAGCTGGAGGTACACCAGGACTGTGGTCATGGATGGAAATTTCAAGGTGGAACACATGCATGAGCAGAGACCTGATGATCAGGTTTGGTTGATGGATGGGCACAGCTTTATGGTCACTAATCTGCAATATCAGGAATATATAGCTGCCACTCCACATATCATGGAGGTAAGTAATTATAACTTGTGGGGCTCATAGTTTGACTGTCCAACAGAAATCAGCTTGCAACAATCATAAGGCATTCAGTCAGACCAGTGCAAGCCATGGAAAACTCAACTCTATGGAAGTGGGTGCTACTGCCTGTGCACAGCATGGTTGCTTTTACCCACATTCTGTTGTGGACTTTCAAAAAGGCAAAAGGTGAGGTTGACTATTTCAAGTTACACCAACCAATGTATGTTTAGGCAGTTAAACATGGACTATTCCCTGTGCAATGCATTGAGTTACAACATGAATGGCATACAAAATGTCATTTGTTTCTATGATGTCAACTGCACATATATGAAGAATTTATGGAGGTGGGTGGATAACACCAAGTTTCTGGAGATCACACCCTCATTGAGGATTGTGGCAGGAATTGGGATGTGGCATGTTCACAGACACAAAAAGGAATGCTATGCAAGATATTCTCCCTTGTTTATCAGAGGTTCAGGTTAGGTTGACAGTGAAATTATTGAGACCTTGTGGTCCACACTGAACATAGTTTCCGCATCAACTTGCAGAATGACATTACTGCATTGTCAAGAGCTATTGGACTTCCAAATGAATGACTCAAATTTCATGAAAATGATTTGCATGAGTATGTTTGGGATGGGTGGAATCATGGATTCACTAATGCACTTGCCACTTTGCAGTTTCCAGTTTATTGCAGAAGCTAAAGGTAGCTTGGGCAGCAGTGACATTGGCTCAAGAAGCATTTGAAAGGTTGAATGAAGCAGTACCATCCTCCCAACAGGAGAATTGGTGGAGGCAAGAGGAGGCTGCCCTGAAGGACCGTGTCCATGACCCATCTGTGATGGATATCTTTGAAATCCAATTGACAAAGGGTAAGATTATTTCAAACTGATCATCACCTATAGTAGTTAACAATGGTTCAGCTCCTACAGTACATGGCATAGAACTTCATTTACTGCAGACCTCTGCTGCCAGTGGGATGCACCACGGAGCTGCTAGTTGGCTGACTCATGGGCTGGTCATCAAAGAGGTGGAAGTCATGTTGTCCATCAGTAGGAAGGCCCTTGGCCCAAATCCCTCTGACCTCAAATGACTTGTGATCACTTGCTGTGCAGATAGAGTGGCAGCAGAGTGGAAGACATTTATCGTGGATGGAAGAATTTACTTGCAAATGGACACTGCCTTGGATGACAGCAAAGAAAGTGACAGAAACCATGAGGTGGCCTCCCAAAATATATTTGTGGATGATGACACATCCTCCAATGGTGGCAACAGTGATTGCAGTGCAGATGATATGCAAGACACCAATACATTCATGGACCCCACCTCACCAACCTTGCCACTACCATCCAATCTTGGGGCTGATAGGTGCCATGACATTGGCATCCATCAACTAGCAGAAATGGAGCTGGAGCTGCACACTGCACAAGCAAATGACACACTGCATGGCCTACATCTTGCATTGGCAGACAAAGCAGTTATATTCAGGGGAGTTGTGAGGTCTGCCACCAACTATTCAATGAGGACATGGGCCTGGCAAATGGTTCATTCCATTGACAGGTCTGTCAAACAATATTCTGTGATCTACCATCATTGTAGGACTGCCATGATTGCCCTGGGAGCAAAGCCAGAGATCCTCGAGCAGTATCAGGAGCTTCAAAAATCACACCTAACAACAAGTACAGCAGCCTTCACCCAAGGAGCACATGACCACCGAGCTTCCCAACTGCCATGGTTTTGGTCCATTGATATTCCCAGGGATACAAGTTCAAAGAGTTGGCTCACAGAATGTCAGTAATGCATTGATTCATTTATACATTAATTTCAACCACACATCCATAAAAGTTTACAGAATCCACTGGCTCTGCACTAAAGCAGGAAAGGATCATTGGGAAGAGGAGGAAGAATTGTTAACCTTGGAATTTCAATGGGTCATCAACTATTTCTGACACTGTTTGAAGTGTTGGCAGGAGAAGTATATGGAACACACAACTGCAAACACACATGGTGCTGCCTGTTATGTGGCCAGGCAGTGGGCAATATATGATCATCTGGCAGAGCAAGGGGAATTGAAATGGCAGCAGATAAACCTGTAGAATTCTCCAATCCACTCCCAGATCCCTTCATCAATCACAGTGATAGCTATCATTCTTTCCCTCTCATGGTAAGAGTGCAATCGTGGTGACTGCCATTGCAGAATGTACCTTGCATATATTTATAGGTCAATATCAAATGATATGTAGGAGTCTTCAGCATTTGGACATGTTTGTCAGTACAGAATTCCCAGATCCTTCATCAATCACGGTGATAGCTATCATTCTTTCTGCTTTGTGGTAAAGGTGCAATCACATGGACTGCCATCTCAGAATGTACCTTGCATAGAATTATAGGTCAAATATCAGCTTTTGTAAATGTAAAATGATATATAGGAGTCTTTGGCATTTGGACATAGTTGGATCCTTCATCAATCACAGTGATAGCTATCATTCTTTCCCTCTTGCAGTAAGAGCGCAATCATGGTGATTGCCATCACAGAATGTGTGCCTTGCATAGAATCATAGGTCACATATCAACTTTTGTAAATGTCAAATGATATGTAGGAGTGTTTGGCATTTGGATCATCAATCATGGTGATAGCTATCATCCTTTCTCCATTGTGGCAAGGGCACAATCGCAGTGGCCAACATTGCAGAATATACCATGCATAGAACTATAGGTCGAATATCACCTTTTGTAATTGTGAAATGATATGTAGGAATCCCCAGCATTTGGGCATATTTTTCAGTACAGAACTCCCAGATCCTTCATCAATTGTGGTGATAGCTATCATTCTTTCTTTATTGTGGTAAGAGTGCAATGTGGTCCCCAATCCTGGTAGAGATGAGTTCACTCATTGATTGCAGGACGTTCTATGATGTAATCCCCAATCCAGGTAAAGATAAATTCACCAATTGATTTTACACACAATAGCCCTACTACACTCAAAATTCATGGGTGCAAATGATCACAGTGAATTTTCCACATTTTATACATGTGGATGTAGGATGTTGCCTTAGTACATCAATTGTAATTATAAAAAAATTAGTGCTCCTCCAGAAATTTGCCCCCTGTCGAAACCAACTCCTCTTCTGCAGTGACACCACTCACTTCTGCCACTTGCCCTTCGCTTACCAGGATTGTGGTACCACCCTCAGCTTCAGTTGGACACTCTCCTGAATTTTCCTCCATCATTTGATGGTGCTCACCACCAATTCCACCTTCTTCTGCAATTATTGGCTGAGTCTCTCCTGCCACTGTGGTTCCCTCCACGATATTGGCTGCCTCACCTTGATCACCCTGCCCACCATTGTCACTTGACTCTGTTGCCAATAGCTCCACTCCCTGATCGATGGCTGGTGGCTCACCACAAGTTGGCATGACCTCTCTTGTCTCTGACTTGGAATGGGGACTTCCTGTTGTGAGATGAATGATAAAGGAAGCTTCTATTTGATAGAAGGTAATAGACAGAATTAGTACAGAGTACAGTCTATACCATTGAACCATGTGGAAGGTGCTTATGTAAGATATTACTGGTGCAAACAAAGACAGGTCAGGTGACCATGTCACAACACACCCCCTCAACGGTGAATATCTCAACTAATAAAAATACCCATACCCATAGAGAAATGAATATGTTTCTCTCTAGAGAGTCCCTTAGTGAGAATATCTGCTACTTGCTCATTGGTAGACAAGTACATCACAGAAACATCACCCAACTCAATCTTCTCTCAAATGAAGTGATGATGAATGGAGATATGTTTCATATGATTGTGAAACATAGCATTACTTGCAAGGGAGATTGCAGATTGATTATCCACACGAAGAGTGGTAGGATCATTTCATGTGACCAAGTCAATTTCTCTGAGCAAAGTGTGGATCCAAACAGCCTCTTTTGCAGCAGCAGAGATGGCCATGTACTCAGCTTCAGTACTTGAAAGAGCTACTGAGGATTGCTTCTTCAATGACCAACTTACTGCACCACCACAAAAGGTGAATACATAGCCAGTAACAGAGCAGCAATCATTGATGTCAGCTGCCCAGTCCGCATCTACATACCCAATAGGAGTAGTCTCAGATGCAGTGGTATACCCGAGACGAAAGTCTACAGTACCACAAAGGTATTGATAGACCTGTTTAAGGGCTATCATATGTTTCTTGCCTGGAGTAGCAGCATGTCTACTCAAGGCACCCACTGCGAAGGCAATGTCGGGACATGTAGCTAGCATAGCATATATCAGCACCCCAAGAGCACTCTGATACTGGTCAAGATCAGATTCTGGTTTATCTAGTTTCTCAAGCTTAAGATTCTGCTCGATCAGAGTACCCACTGAACGCCCATCCTGCATGCCAAAGTGCTGCAGAATGGTCTCAATATACCACTTCTGCGAGAGCTCAATAAAGCCCTTGTCACAGTCTCGGATAATCTCCATCCCTAGTACCCAGTGAGCCTCTCCAAGATTGGAGAGTTCATACTCTGTTGAGAGCTGAGCTTTGAGTTGCTCAATAGCCTCTCGACTCCTTGACAAGATCCACTTGTCATCTACATAGACAGCCACTATAATTAGGATGCCATCCTCAACCTTGTAGAATAGACTGTGGTTGGCCTCACTGTGAGTGAATGCGAGAGATTCAAAAACCTCTCTAAGACAAGTATACCAAGCCTTTGGGGCTTGCTTCAGTCCATAGAGAGCATGGTGCAACCTCCAGACAGCATCTGGCGAGTCCCAGAAGCCAGGGGGTGGTCATAGATAGATCTCCTCGTCAAGTCTGCCATTGAGGAATGCAGACTTGACATCCATTTGATGTAACTTGAGATCATACTTGGCAGCAAGTGCTAGCAAGATTCAAATGGTAGTAAATTTTGCCACAGGGGCAAAAGTATCAGTATAATCCACCCCATGCACCTGGGTGAATCCCTTCACAACAAGATGAGCTTTGTACTTCTCTATCTCGCCTGTTGGTCCCCTCTTAATTTTGTATACCCACTTCAAATCTATGATTTTCCTACCACAAGGATGCTCAACGGCCTCATACAAATCAAGCCTCTTGAACATTGAGAGTTCCTTGGCCATTGCTGAGTACCAGTGATCACCATCCATGTGGCCAACAGCCTCCTCGAAGGTTGTTGGCTTGTGGTCGCATGCAGAGCTTGCTTTGTAAGCTTTGTGTTGTGGCTCACTTGTGTCACTGTCACAGTGCAACATATTTAGCTCATTCACACTCACATCTCCCCCCACACCACTACTACCTTGTTGCTGCTCATTGTCGGGCCTCTTGTCGACCTTCCTTTGCATCAAGATGCCCCTCTGGTAAGCATTGACAAAGTATCTTGGGTCATCATCACTAACTGGTGGTTTTCTAGCTCTGGATGACCTCCTCACAGCCAGTGTAGGCACTGGCTGTGGATATGGAACTGGCTGGCCTTGTGACACTGTAGTGCATTGTGAGGACACTCTAGGGACACCCTGTGGTGTACCTAGGTCCTTCCCAGTGGTTTCCTCCTTCAGAGTTGGCACATTTTGCCCAACTTTGTCATTCCCTGCCCCAGTGGCTTCCTCAACTGATTCCTTGAGATCGGGACCAGTTGTCGCAACACTGAAGGTCTTGGCAGCTTCGGGCTGCCCAGCAGTACCTGCCATCCAAGTTTCAGCTTGATCTGACGAGAACTCAGCTCCGTCTGAGTCGTTCTTTGCCTCCTGCTCCTCTGATGGCACCTGCCCACCTAATGGGCTTGCCTGTCCTTCTGGTTGCTTTGTGCTACGAGTAACCAGTTCTGTCCTGTCAACTACAACTCAGGTAGGCCATCCACCACCCCCTTCATTGAATACCACATCCTGAGACTTGAAAATTCTCCCACTGGCTCAGTGTAGGCATATGTATGCCTTGCGATTCTCTGCAAAACTGAGGTGAGTACATTCCAGTGATTTTACATCAAGTTTCTGGCATTTTTTTCAGGAACATGGACGTGAGCCTCACACCCAAAAATCCTCAGGTGTGAGAGTGAGGGCTTATTTCCAGTATATGCCTCAAACAGAGTCTCATGCCATTCGAGGGCTCTTGTTGGTAGATGATTTTGTAGATGAGCCGCATGTAGTGTAGCATCTCCCCAATACTTGTTGGGGAGACCCGCATCACTTAACATAGCTCTTGCACTCTCCATGAGAGTGTGGTTCATCCACTCTGACACTCCATTTTCCTGTGGAGTGTATGCATTTGTCTTCTCATGGTGTACCCCTTTTGACTTCAGGTACTGCTCAAACTCTTGAGAGCAGTACTTGCCCCCTCCATCCATTCGAAGGTAGTTAGCCTTCTCTCCAGTCTCAGCCTCTGCTCATGCAAAATACTCCTTTGTTGCTGCGAGCACCTCGTCCTTCGTCTTCAGTAGTTTCACCACCAGGTGGTGCAACTGCCCATCAATAAATGTTATGAAGTACCTATGGCCAGTATGGGCAAGTGTCTCCATTGGACCACAGATATCTGAGTATGTCCGATGCAGAAGTCATGGGTTCTCCACACCTGACTTCTGAGATATAGTGTTCTGCTGCTGCTTCCCCTCAAGGCAGCCCCTGCAGTCTTGAGTACTATGACTCCATGACCCAACTATCTCCATGCCAGTAACCATGTCCTGCTCTTCAAGCTTCAGGACATGCCTTGTGTTCGCATGACCAAGGCGCCAATGCCAAATGGCCAAAGGTGCCTTCGAGGTCCCTACACAGGTTGCAAGAGCTGTGAGGGGTTCAGATGCATCCATCTGAGCAGGATCCAATACCACATAGGCTGAATGGCTCCCAGAGATTACTGTTGCATCTAGTACATAGAGTGACCTCCGCTTCTCTGCCACTGCTGCAACCATGTTGCCAGCCAGTATCCTGCAGGCATTTTTCTCGAATGTCACCTGCAGACCCTTCAATGTGAGACAAGGTACCAAGACCAGATTCATATCCAGGTCTGGTACATAGTAGACATCCCATAGCATGGTCTGTCTACCTCCACTGCAGGTTCCCTGCATGTCGAGCTCCCACCTGACCCTTCCCCACTGCCATTATGGATCTCCCATCACCGATGACTACCAGTTCTGATGGTTCCAAGACCCTAAACGAGGTGAACCACCTCTGCTGACAGCACATGTGTGCTGAAGCACCTGAGTCCACTACCCATTCAGTTGGACTCATTACTGGACCTTTCTGAGCCATGAACAGTTGTAACAACTGTTCCCCAACTTCCTGTACCTGTGCAACCTTAGCTGTCAGGTTGCCCTTGTCTCCCAGTTTCTCCTTGTCCTCCTTACCATCTGATGAGGCCTTCCCCTCGCCAGATGCCTTCTGTGGACACTTGTCCTTCATATGTCTGACTTCCTTGCACTTGTAGCACTTGATCTTCAACTTATCCTTCCCTTTCCCTTTCAACTTTGACTTCACACTAGAAGTCATTGCCACAAGTGCACTATGCGCTTGCAAGCCCTGGCGAGTTCTCTCCTCTATGAGGACCTGAGAAATCACTGCATCGATCGTCAACTTGTCGTTTGTTGACATGAGAATGGTCCAAAGGGTCAGTATGACTGTGGTAGCCAGATGACCATGGCTATTGTGACAAGACTCTCATCGAGAGGCTGTCCAAGTGAGCTCAGAATGAGCACTTCTGCTGCATGCATTCAGTTGCATCTCCATTGGGGTATCTTCTACCAGTGTGCCATGAAACAGTTCTCCTATAATATGCTATTGTCTGTTTCCCTTTGCCTTCATAGTGTTCACTGAGCTTCCTCCAAGTCTCAGCTGCAGATGAGGCATACATGACTCCACTCAATGGCTCGTCCTTGAGTGTCAGGGTAATTTGGGCACATGCCTCATTGTCTTTCATCACCCACTCAGCATGTTCATCTGGGTGGGTGGTCACACTCAGAGGTGTGGTATTACTTCCACCCACAACCTCCCAGAGTCCTCGAATGCCTAGTACTTTCGTGACTCGAACTTCCACATCTGGTAGTTTGAACCATCATCTGCAAAGAGATGGTATGTCATATAGGCAACTCGAGGGTCCAGCGACCCTGTTCGCAGATGAGATACTTGATGAGGTAACTGCTGAGGGACTGGGTCGTCCCACAGACACAGACTGAGCAGAGTTTGACATATCAAATAAAAGTTGTCAAGCAAGTTACAAAATATCAATTAGAAGCTAGAGCTCAATGGGGCTCATAACCTGTTGTGAGATGAACAATAAAGGAAGCTTCTATTTGATAGAAGGTAATAGACAGAATTAGTACAGAGTACAGTCTATACCGTTGAACCATGTGAAGGTGCTTATGTAAGATATTACTGGTGCAAACAAAGACAGATCAGGTGACCATGTCACAACACTTCTGACATTTTCATCTTGTGGCTTGACAACATGTGAGGTGGTCATGGTTGTGCCAGTATCTGCCTGGGGTGTCTGCATGGAGTTGTCTTGGACCTGTCAAGGATGTTGGAGATTGACCCAAAAGGCTTCTAGCTCACACGTCAGCATTGCAATGGTGTACCTGCATTCTGCTAACTTGTTTTCCAACATTCACATATGGTCTTCAACTGTCCCAGGAGTGGGTACTGTGATTTGGTGCATGACATGCACAATCTGCCACTCTCCATCGTCAATGCACCCAATCATCTGATCCTGTTGGCAGATACATTGTCTAATCATTGGTGGACAGAGAGCAGCGAGTTATGAATTGGTGCAGGTCATGGAGGGGTAATTGTGACTGGTGATGAGCATGCACTGGTTGGTGGAATGGGTGGTGTGGGGAGGGGTACATAGGCTGAACTGTCATGCCGAAGTGGGGGAGCGATGGCATAATTTACCGGGGGTATCTGTGGAGGATGCAAGACAAGAGCTATGTTCTGAGATCAGCTGTTCAATAATACTGTGGAAAATACTCACTAATTCGTTGTGGCTGCACTGAGGACAATGAAGCCTCAGGTTGGCCACACTTCGACAGGTGTGGCTTTTTGCTAGGCAGGGGTGATGGGCTATCTTCCTCCTCTGCTGGAGTCAACTCACATGCAGGCTTGGGGGGAGACGTATTTCGATGGCAAGGTGTGGTGGGGTTGCTGGCAGTAGTTTTGGGGGTGGCTTTGTGGGGGACTTTGGTGGTATGAGTGGTTGAAGGGCAGCAGGATGTAATGGGTGTGCAACCTATCTTGCACTTTCTGCATGGGTCACAGACCCCACTACCTGAAGTGTGAGTGCAAATGACCTTGCAATTGATGCACGTCTGACAGGATTGGGGATTGGGAGGTGGGGTCATACAATCCACAGTTGTGCACAGCCATACTTCAATGAAGTCATGGCAGGACTATTAGAATGCATGGACCTACCTTCCCCTCGCCATGCACACCTTTCCTGCCTCTTTGGGTCGTTCATGATCATGACTGAGGCATTCTCAAGATTGATGCAATTTGGATGTTGACCTTCCTCATTTTTGGGATCGTCCACACACAGGCTCGATGTCATCCATTTCAATATCCTCCTCCAATCTTCGCTCTTGTCCCTTTTGTCATCCTCACAAGGTATCACAATCTCTCTTCCACCATGGCCACCTTTCCTTCTGAGGTGGCTTGGGCTTTACCTTTACCCGATGGAGTGCTTTGCATTGGTATATGGCCTGCTGACCCCTTGGGAGCCATGTGAGGCACCATAGACAGGCTCGAGGTCATGGAGGTCTTGTAGGTGTGGCAGACAATGTGGAACCTACTGCCTCAGTGGTGGGTGCCAGTGGTTGCACTTGCAGTCCTGCATCGTATCACTGCTCGTGGTGAGTAACCATGGGTGGTTGGATGGACTCAATTGGGGGGAAGAGGGCTTGACACCAATCCAGGAATGCCAATGTTTTCTGTCCATGGACATACTTGTCCATGCCAATCAGCATGTGCAGGATGTTGTCAGTCCTGTTGGCAATGGATCTGACAGACTCCTGTAATAGTAGGACAAATGGAGCTATGTGAGCTTTGTGTGATGAATTACGACACACACCAGTTCCTGCCAGATATCTCTCACTGCATTCCTCCATTGTTCAAGCTTTTCTGCCTCATCCAACCCACCCAAGTTGACAATCAACATTTCGAAAATGGTGAGGATGTGGTCAACAGT
>JANFAA010000091.1:0-102751 GCA_024663435.1 Pisolithus sp. B1
TCGACTCTCGGAAACTCCTAGTAGTTCGTAGAAAGGCGACCGCAACAGCGACGTGCAAGTGATATGTTACGCCTACGCCCCGCCTGTGAGATAACGAGGAAGTACCAGAGGTGTCTCCGTTGCTTGCCTTGACAATGTGGTTCGTTTTGCGTCATCAGTCATCACGTGACTGAGGTTACTTTTCTGAGTAAACGCCTCAGTAATCCAGGCTTGTTTGGAGGCCCACGCTGACTACATTAGACGCAGGAAAACGGTATAAAATCCCAAGTACTCTGCGAGCTCACAGTGGCTCGCCTTTGACTAGCAAACCTGGCCCTCGGATTTTCCTCGGCATTCGCAGCAGCGAAATTCATACGACCACCCGGTGCTGGACCCACTGTTAGACTCCACCAGGTATGCGGCGCCGCAGATATCATATCATATTTTGATTTTTACATAACGCCGCACTGTTGTAATCTGTTATCATGACATCAGATATCCAGGTCTCTCACTTCAACTACGCCATCAAACATGCCGCCAGTGGATCGCCCGACGGTCGACCGTTACGACTATATCTGTATAGGTGGGGGTAGCGGGGGTGTGGCTTCGTCGGTATACAGCTCGTCTGTCGCCCCCATGTTGATATACTGATAGTCGGCGCTCAGCGTCGCGCAGCGTCCTACGGAAAGAAAGTCGCGCTCGTTGAAGTCTCTCCCTACCTCGGCGGTACTTGCGTGAACGTTGGTACGTGTCGTCTGCTTCCTTCTCGTGAAATCTCGGATCAAATGCTCCCTGACGGATTATAGGATGCGTACCTAAGAAGGTTAATCGCCCTTTCTACTCGCAGCGTCCCAGAACTGACGATGCGTCGCCTAATGTAGATAATGTGGCACGCTGCGGATATGGCCGATAGACTTCGCCACGCTGCCGACGGATATCAGTTTCGCGGCATCCCCGAGCCCAATTTCGACTGGCGAACGTTCAAGCTGCAGAGGGATGCATACATTCGGAAACTGAACAAAATCTACGAGAACAACCTTGAAAGAGAAGAAGTTGAGTATCACCCGGGCTTTGCGTGCTTCGTTGGCAAGGATGCAATTCAGGTAATAAGGCCCGATGGCGAAAAATACGTAATGCACGCAGACCACATTACTATTGCAGTCGGTGGATGCCCAGTGATTCCTAGTGATGACAAGATTCCGGGAGCGTCACTCGGTATTGACTCGGATGGGTTTTTTGAGCTCGAGGATCGACCAAAGCGCGTTGCAGTCGTTGGTGCTGGTTATATTGCCGTCGAACTGGCTGGTGTATTGAACGCACTCGGTTCCGAAACGCATCTTATTATCCGGAAAGACAAGGTTTTACGCAGCTTCGATCCTACGGTGCATGATACCCTGACTTCGTGGATGGAACACACTGGAATCAAGATCCACAAGCATTCCAACGTGACCAAAGTGGAAGGCAGAAAGGGCCAGACGCTGACCGTACACACAGACAAGGAGGGCGCAATCGAGGTTGACTGTCTGATTTGGGCCATTGGTCGGCGATCTAACACGGAAAGCCTCGGGTTAGAGGGTGTAGGAGTTGAAACAGACAGGAAAGGTGACACCGTCGTCGATGATTACCAGAATACCTCCACGAAGGGCATCTATGCCATCGGCGACGTGCAGGGGAAGGCGTTACTCACCCCTGTAGCCATTGCAGCGGGAAGACGCCTCTCAAACAGGCTCTTCGGTCCCGAGAAGTTCAAAGACGACAAGCTATCATACAAGAATATCCCCACGGTTGTTTTTTCGTGTGTGAAGGACACTGCACTCACCAGCCATCCATCTGACCCGTTGCCAGGCATCCACCGATTGGTACGGTCGGTCTCACAGAGCCAGAAGCTCGCCAGCTGTATGGCGATGACGTGAAAATTTGTATGTTATTGTCGTTACGTGGTTCTCTCCAGATCACTAACCCTTGCAGACAAATCCTCGTTCCGTTCGCTTTACTTCTCACAGATTGACGAGGAACACAAAGAGCCAACTGTTTACAAGCTGATCGTTGTCGGTGAGGAGGAGCGTGTTGTTGGTGTGCACATGATTGGGCAGGGCAGCGACGAAGCCTTGCAAGGTTTTGCAGTCGCAGTCAAAATGGGAGGTGCGTTCTTCTGTATTAGGGTCGTCACGTACGCATTGGTTGATGAGAGACTCGCATTAGCGCGTAAGAAAGATTTGGACGACACCGTTGCCATCCACCCAACATCTGCAGAAGGTGAGTCAAGCACACACTCCGTTATCGTTGCTGACGTTCGAGGAACTGTATGTAGAGCTGGTCACAATGCGTTAAACGGACTTCATCGTCAGCAGTTGGTCATACACGGATTATATAGCGTTTCGCTGCATATGACGTTGTGTGGCCTACACTATGTATAAAGCAGCGGGAGCGGAGGTTGCCAGGGGCAAGTACCAAAAGGGGTAGCCACCAGGCACTGAATATAATTTTCACATGTGCTTACTTTCCGACTCGGACGACGTTAATATTGGCACCAACCCGTATGTTCAACATTTGGCTCCGTATTAAGATGGCCGTTCACCGACTTGTGCTCGATTGACCATCGATCATGCACTGGCTAGAGGAAACTTGGGGGGAGTTGATTCAACAAGAGGCGTCAGAGTTGCCATCTCCAGTACAATAGCATGATGCCAAGCAGCGGCAGGCTCATTCCACCTGGTTAGATCGTCCGTAAGGGACGGTGATATCGGGCAACGCTGATGCGCACAAATGACACGTCGACGTTAGCATGGACTCGGTGGGTAACATATTCCCAGCTCACAGATATGACTGCTCTATGTGCTGCCAGTGATACCAAGAAACCTGCACTCTACAACAAAAGATATACAGTTACATTCATCCCCTTTCGCTAATGTGCTGGTTCGATAGGATCACGGATGCTAACTCGCAACAGGCGCCTCTGCACAGCACAGGTTGTTTTCCCCACGCAAGCTTCTGCCATCTCTGTTCATAACAACATAGCAACGCAGTCGCGTTTGCATCGCCACCTTTCACTTCCTCCCATTCCACTCCTTTGTTCGCCCTCCCACCAGCGGGACAGATCAAGTTCCCTTGGACTCCTGCTGGTCGATTATGCCTGGTTTTATTTCGAGTGTTTGGCTCGTCGTTTTCACGTTCTTTATTGCCGTTCGCACATATACCATAGATGACAGCGACTACTCGGTGCTCAAATTCTCGGAGAACCCAGCTGGACCCGTGTGGGGTCCATTCGGCTCGGATTCGGGGGAACAGCTTTCGATTCGCCTTCCTAATGGAACGATGATGGCCATAAACTCTGCGCAGTGTTATGACGGGACGTTGTGAGTTTTTTTTCTGTCTTTTTTGTCAGTAGTCCTTTCGTGTACTGAAGCGGGTTCGTCCGACAGCACTTGTACGTGGTAAATAATGCTCGTTGATGGATTGTGTTTATCTAGCTGTCTGCGCAGACGCCGCATGCTCAACGTCGAATAACTGTGCTGTCCAGTTTCCGTTTACAGGTATGACTGCTCCATGTCCTCTTTTTTTTTTGGTGTTTATTGTAACCTGTTGCAACTGGAGGCTCCGGAATAACGATATACGTGCTGCAGGCCGGCCCACAAGGCATGTCCGCATCCCTATCCATCGATTCTGGGACCGCAACAACTGCAACGCTGGCCGCACCACCTGCACCCCAATACAATATCCCACTCGTGGTTCTTTTTGATGTTCAAAATCTGGTCTCTGGCAATCACTCCGCAACTATGACAGTTCTGGATTGGGATGGAGGTTTCAGCGGGATGATGCTGGATTATATAGACGTCAACGAAGCGGTGGTTGCCGGAACGACGTCGACTACCCCTGCGAAGCAGTCACCGACCGCTGCAACAACTCAGGGCTCCTCGAGTCCCTCAGCCACTCATTCTGCAACTTCACAATCGTCACAGAGCACAGCCACTACATCGAACCAGACTTCTTCGTCAACCGCAACATCACCGGTTATCGCATCTTCACTAGTCAACGGCACGTCAGCGTCGGCGGGCATAGGCGCTACATCCAGTTCCTCGTCTGGAGGTAGCACTTTGTCGACTTCGAGCTCCTCAAAGTAAGCATAGTAGATGGTATTCCCCGAGATCGATGAATGTTCACTAATTTCTTCCAGACTTAACGTTGGGGCCATTGCCGGAGGAGCAGCAGCCGGTGCATTTGGTTTGCTTGCGCTGTGCGTGCTCGCAGTCATCTTTTTCCGCCGTCGAAGGTCGCGGTCGTCCGTCGGCAACACCACACCTGTCCTTCATCATCCGGAATCCAGGTTTCTGGCCGGACCTCACGTCGATCCATTCGCCAGGGCCCCAACTGCGCCTGGTGATGGATTTTCTTCGGCCGGGGAACTGAGTAGGGCAAGCATCAGAGGCGTCGATGTTACCACTATACTCAACGTCAGCGCCCAATCCTCCTCGCTTCCTGCATCGACTTCTACGTCTCTTAGCCCCCAAGAAAGGGACGCAGTGCAAGGCAGTGTTCCTGATATTAATTCGATCCCCACCGGGGTTAGTGTCGGTCCTCTGCGACAACTACCCACTATACCCATCTCACCATCTCCGAGCGCTCGCGCCGCCGAAAACGCACAGTCTTCATCGCAGGGGGAATCGCGTGAGACCAGTCAAGCTGGCGGAGTAGTGCCCAATTCACAGTCCGCAAGGCAACCCATCCTGACAGACGAGCAGGCGGACTTTGTGACTAGTCTATACCAGAACAACGTCCCGGCACCTGTAGTGGCACGCGTGCTCGAGCGGATGTTAGCTAACCCGAACCCGAGTCCGAAAGGCTCTAGCTCTAGCGCAGCCATTGGGCCACACGACCCAGAGCTGCGCGCCTACATGCCCGTGCAAGCATCAGGCCACAGGCGAATACTATCGTGGTTAGGTAGTCAACTCGGCGATGCAGAGTCGACTGCTCCACCTAGCTATGACCATGCACAGACGCACTCGTGATGAAGTATCAATATATATCTCTTCGCAATGGGACTTGTTGTAGTTTATCAGCTTTTAAGAAATCGTATGAATGACTTTCAGATGGATGTCCTTCCAGTACATTTTATACCACCGTGGATGTTTTGTTTATTCAGTAATATACGGAGGACAGGTTTCTAGGCCTTTTTTTTTCTTTTGTAAAAGCACGGATGTAGAAATAGCGATTCCCCACGGGACGACATCCCAATATGACGCTGGATCTGTAACATAAATAATACAATATTTATTTTCCGGCCGCACACAACTTTTATGCAGACCTCGCTACTCTTTTTTTTTTTTTGCCTCTGCACAATTTCTTTTTGCAACTAGACGAACGATTTGAGCTTCGGTTCATAGACACTAAGTACAAACCAGGATGCTAAATAAAACTAATCTACTCTCAAGGAGGTTATTGTCATCGAGAGGTGGGGGGGGCCATGGTGCAGTGGTGGGGGGTGGTGGTTGAGGCTGGGTGGTGTGTGGTTAAAGGCAGGGCGGCAACGCTACGTAGTTGGCTGCAGGGCTCGTCGTCATCGTCTTTCGGGTGTCCATCATCGTCCTCGGTGGTCGCTAGTCATCATCATCATTGTCGCTGTCTGCGCTCCGACGGGTGGTCGCAGCAGTACTCAGAAGCGAGCTGTCCCAGCTCAACCACACTTCGACATCTCACGTGATGAGCCAGCGACTTTCCTAATGTGGAAGGTCATTTAGTCAGCAAATTTTTACCGTCCTCACCGTGTCGCTTCTGAGTACCGCTGCGACCACCACTGCTGTCCGAGTGCAGACAGCAACAACGATGATGATGACTTAGCAGCTACTGAGGATGATGACGGACACCCGAAAGATGACGACAACGAGCCCCGCAGTCAACGGTGCAGCATTGCAGCCCTGCCTTTGACCACACACCACCCACCCTCAACACCTCCCTCGGAGTCCCTCCACCACTGCACCATGGCCCATGACAATAACCTCCACAAACAGTAGATTAATTTTACATACATCTAGGTACATAGCATAGTGGAGTGCAATATATTTGCTTGTACTTAGTGTCTTATGGACTAAAGCTCAAAGCGTTTTGTCTACTTGCGAAAAGAAATTGTGTGGAGCCAGAAAAAAAAGTTGCGGGGTCTGCACGAAAAGTTGTGTGCAGCCAGAAAATAAATATTGTGTTATTAATGTTACAGATCCAGCGTCATATCCCAATACCATGAACGCCACGTGAAATAAAAAAATTAGGATTACTCACTTTGATCCCATTGTCCCAGCTGTTGTTTACTGCGATCATGAAGAGCCGTCGATGAGGGTGGGCTAAGTAGGCTATTAGTCAATGGGGCCATTGTTTCCGCTGTCGCCGCTCCTGGACCGTTTGTTGCCAACTTGCCACTGTTATCACACCGTCGACTCGTCGATACTCCCGCCGTCCTTGTTCTAATTGTCATCGGTGATGAGTCCTTCACCAGTATATTTTCCTGTAAACATCGCCTCTGTCATCAATCGTTCCATACTTGTAGTCTTGGACTGTGGAAACCAGGAACTCAAAAGCAAGAAGAGTTCGCGAGAGTATGTAACTCTAGAAGGGAGTTGTGCTTCAGTGCTAGCAGCCAAAGATGAGCATTGGCTGTTGGGCTGCAAGGACTCCACCAGGTTGCCGGTGCCAGCGGGGTCAGTGTATACATACATTGTTACTCGAGCAAAATCGTCGAGGTGCTTGGCCGGTTACCTCTGCTGGGCACTGCAGGCAGATATAGTGCGTCAGACGAATGCGTAGCGGTAGACCCTCATCGCCGTGCCAAGTTCGACCCATCCCTAGGTTCGCAGGCATTTTCTATGCAGCACAGTTGTCTTTCGGAAGCTAGGGGAGTTTGCCAACGTGCTGCTGGGAGTTGTCCCTGCGGCATCTAGGCTTTGACCCTCGACTCGTCTCCAGCTGTTTTCGCGTGTCTCGATGATTTCACTGGCGATTCTTTCGGTGATGATAAGTACTAGTTCGCGTTTGAATCAGTGGTAAGCTATCGGTGAAGCGCTCACTTCCCACGCATAGTTGATACATACTTACACGTTGTAAAGGGCAGGATCGTTCAGTGGGTCATCAATCTCAAGTCATCACCAACCTTAACTTCGATATATCAAACTTATTTTGGAGTGTGGGCTGAACTCGCAGCAGAAACCAGCTCTCTTGTTTAACTCTGCCTGTGCGTGGACGAGGTCAATATCGCCACGCTTGATTCACTCTCATACGAAGGTGGCGATAAGTCGATTCGCTAGATGGGTCTGCTTGACAGGTTGCGCGTATTCAAAAAGACCACCGTTTTGCGGAAGGATATCGTTGTGTTGTGAGTATGTACTGATACTATGTTCGGTAATGCAGCAACTTTATACTAAGAGCATAAGCAGCATCGTAGGTCCTTCTGGCTCGGGAAAGAGTTGGGTAAAATCAGTTCTGAGCCTGTCTCATATTTCCGTACTTACCTTACTCATTCCGTTCTCCCTGAATTTTATCCCAGCTTTTTAGCATCCTCTTACAAATTGCGAATAAACATGTTCCGGTTGACGAAGGGAAGATCCTTGGAGTTACAGAGGTTAACGCAGAAAGGTGCCGTTTCGATGGAGAAGAGAGCGACATCATACTGGTAGATACCCCATTTCTTTGGACATCCGGGGGGATCAGTCAGCAGGCGAGCTTGAAAGAATGGTTGGATTCAAAGTAAGTCTACGTTTTTCGCACCACTTAGTAGATAACACATTTGGCTAGATATAGGAAGCCGTGTAGGGCGGCTGGAATCCTGTACCTGCATAACATCGGATCGAATCCATACGATCCATACCTGAAGGTTTCGAGGCATCTTGGCCTCTTGATGCCTATGTACTACCAACGTCTCGCTCCCAGCTCTGTTCACGTCGTCCCAACTCTAACTCCTGGGGCAAAGCTATCTACCGGGAGGATTGGTGCGTCAATGTTACTACTGAAACGCCAGGCAGATGATGTAGGCGCATCGATGCTTAAGGCACCGTTTGACGGAAGACCAGAGACAGCGTGGGATGTTGTGCAAGAACTTTTGAACAACATGAAACTGAGGAGTTCGTTCGTGGGGGGATATTCGTACGAGGAGACGCCCATGCCCATCCGCTGGCGGGGAAGTCCGGATTGGGTTCTGGAAGAGAACATAGCTCTCAGCAGAGCTTTGTTGGAGAACGCTCCCTCGGGACACCCAGACCACTCCTTAGCTCTTGTCGATCTCGCTGATGTTCTGCATCGACGATTCACGAGGGACGAAGACATGAGGGATTTGGACGAGATAATTACCCTTCGTCGTTCCGCCTTGGAGCTTACGCCTCCAGGGCGTCAAGAACGCCTCGTGTCCCTCGCAAGCCTCGCGGATTGTCTGGACCGACGGTTCTGGGAAAAGGTTAACATGGAAGATTTGATGGAAGCTATACCCCTCCGACGTACTGCGCTGGAACTCGCACCTCCAGGGCACCAAGAACATCGTGCCTCTCTTGTCCACCTCGCGACCTGCCTGGAACAGCGGTTTAGCAATGAAGGAGCCATGGAGGATCTGACAGAAGTCATCGCCCTCCGACGCGCTATACTGAAACTCACCCCGGCTGCACACAAAGAGCACTGTCCGTCTCTTTGCAGGCTTGCAGATTGCTTGGACGTGCAGTATTTCAAAAGCGGGGGTACCCTGTCGGTTCTGGAGGAGATCATTTCTCTCCAACGAGCCGCATTGGCATGCAACCCTTCATCACCCCTCAGCCAAGCCATGATTGAAGCAAGTATCAGTAGGTGTCTCGGTGAAAAACATCATAGACAACGTGCCAAGCCTCCAGTCATTGACTTCGCCCCTCCAGCTCGCAAGAGAAGTATCTGCGATCCCATCTTCCCGCACCCAACCTCTCTTCTACTCAATCCACCAAACCATTCGGGGGTTCGGTCGTGCAAACCCGTTGGGCCAACCTGTGGCCTCAACAACAATCGCTGATGGCTGGAGAGATCCTGCCTCTGAATTGGCGAACGTTCTTGTCATGGCGGGCGCATCCTCCGCCGGTGTTCATATACCAGTGATGATTCCGTCATCCGTCCGAGCAAAATATTTAATCTATCTTGCTCATCTCGCTCGCGAGCCACTCTTGCGACACTTTGTCAGCCGTTTCTGCACTTTACCGGGCAGTCGCTACGTGTTTCGTCGTCCGAAGGGATACGTAGGACCCTTCGTACGCGTTAGACGCATGTATGTCGTCCGTTATGTCTCCAAGAAGCCTACTGCAGTACTCCATTGGGTTTAGGTGGTGCTCTCCCACTTGAACCTCCTGCACCGCTGTCGGCTTTCAGAACTGGCGACGGCAATGTTCAGAAATCAGGTTGGCAAGAATGTAGACTGAAAAGGTGGTAGTACATGCCAAGTTAAGTGATGATAAGCCTGGGGATCGTCGCCACCCTCCCCTTCACGATCGATAGCGAATACTGTGAAACCGCGAAGAACGCGCTGAGCAAGTACCGAACAGCTCCGTTCGAAGTGTGCAATCGCAATGCATCATTAGACACAAAGGCCAGGCACCTGCACATCATTTTCTCCATGTTTCAACAGGTAAGTCCGGGACGGGCTGTTCTGTCAACGCTTTAAGTACGCCTGGAGAGCAACCCGTTCCCACTGAGAGGGACGAATGGAAGCCCTTGAACATGCCTCTGAGTACACCCCTTGTACCCAAGACCGAGCAGCCCATACGGGTGCGTTCATCAGGTGTTGAGGGAGAAGGTGGTCACTGTATGACAGTCAAATCCGTCTCTTGCTTTGGTCTGCGCCCTGTGATTTTGGTTAAAAAAAGCCGGTGACTGTCAGTGGGGCATCCACGACACACATTACAGCTATATTAAGAGCAGAGGCCATGTGCAAACTGTGTCCGCTCTATTTTGTGTGTTCAGTGGGTTGTTCGCAATAGGCACCACAACCTAAAATGCTCGGTGAGGACATTGAGGCGTACTGACCTGTGGTTTGTCGAATCCACAAGTGGTTATGACCAAAGTAGTTGGGTTTGCCGCCCGCCGGGGTGAACGCAGGAACGCCGATGAGCGACAGTAAGCGTAGGCACTGGAAGGCGAAGGGAGGTCAATTCTTCAGTTCATGATAACGAGCAGGAAGCATTAACTGTACAGGGCGGTGAGGACCAGGGAAACTCCTTATAGGGACAGATACCCCGACATTGGCAAACTGTGTATGGAGGTAAGTAGAAATGGCGGGACCCCCATGGAGACGACATCCAGTGAATATGAATACCACACGAAATAAACACTCGAGATCTTTAACCTTAATTCAGTCATATTCTAGCTGCTCTTCACCGGACTGAAGGAAATGGGCCACGGGGGTAATAGGCATTGCTCTAGTTTTTGTTACTCCGTCCATTACCACTGTTGTCACGTTGTCGTCGGTATCCCCATCGCAGCTACTTTTATCATCGTTGTAGTCGTGGTGGGTCCTCTATCCATACATTCTCCTGTGACCATCGCTCCTGTCATCAATTGTGCTGCACCAGTAGTCCTGACATGTAGAAACCAGCAGCTCGGAGACGAGAAGAGTTCAGGAATACGATAGAAAGGTTGAAGGGTGGTAAAGGAGCAGGAGAAGGTAGTACAAAACGAAGTAACTGGAAGAATGCTGGATGAGCGCTTGAGCACCCGTCCTAACCGGATGGAATCAGATTGAATAAATCAGGAATTGGTATGCACACGTGGCTCACACAATTCATGAATCCCCATCTTCCAGCAACTCAGCCAACTTACGCTCTCCTTCTCAAGTTAACTCGCCAGGTGTACCATCACTTCTGGGCTCAGGTACAGAGGAAAACACGGCAGGGTGCTTGGGCGCTGCGGGGTTCTCGGGCGTGGATGTGAGAAGTTCTGCGAGGAACAGTGAAAATAGTCCATCGAAATACAGATCAATTTACGACGTACCGCTAAGCTGCCACTTGCGGACTGTCCCGTCAAGGCTCACACTGACGATGAAAGGTTTAACTTTCATTCTGCCGGCCGCATCGCGAATAGCCCGTGGCCACAACCGGACAGCCGTCACGTCGTGCCAATGAGCATCGATTTCTCCAACAACCTCCGGCTCGAACACGGTTGAGAAAACGTACGGCCTGATAACATCCTCATAAGCGGTGGCTACATAAGATTCTACAGCGGGAGTCAATGAAAGTGGAAGGACCGCGTGAACCGGTAACGAATGTATCAGCAGGGTACCGACTTTGAGACGGGGAGGTCGGGTGGGTACGTCGTGATTTGGACGGTCTCATCTGAGGAGGCTGTACCAGTTTTGTTGGTATTTGAACGTCAAACACGCGCCGGGGTACCTACCGGTCCACAGTTGTCCGGCTCCATATATCATTTGAGTGACTCTCGTCCGATGCAGATTCAAGGTGTCCAACAGAGTGTAGTGCCATCGAAATTGAGGTCCACGCCCCTTCTCGAGTTTCCATACCTTGACAACACCCATCGTATCTCCAGTAAAGAGCATAGCTTCCGTATCCGAAACAACGGAACTGGCTAGGCATTCCACCGGCCGACTATGAGCGGAAACTGATCCAATCGGAGTGATCGTCTTTCGCTCAATGGCGTCCGTAAGATCCCTCGACGATATGTGTGTTCAATTTTTACTTTGAAAAGATATGCGCCTACCAGAACCTGACAATTTTGTCGGAGCCGCTAGAAACCAGAAGCCTGAGGGAGGGAACTACTAGCAGCGATTTCACGAAGTCATCATGGGCATCAATCGAACGTCGCAGTAATTTTGACTGCGACAGGTTATTAACTTAAGCCAGAAGACGGGAAAGAATGACTCACGCTAGTGTCCCATATTTTGATCGTCTACGAGGTGACCGGGTTAGATAACTGAGCAGATCCGATCCATCCACTTGCCTGATCCCAAGAGCCGGTAATGAGGAGCTGGAAGCCAACCGTATCGTGTTCGCCTCGATAAGATGCTAGCCAGGCAACAGGTACCGTATGACCTCTGTAGATCTGAAGGGTTTTGCCTGACTGTTGTATTCGATTACGACGTTTGAGGTTGCGTTCTGCATTGGTCTTCTTACCCCCAAGTCAACTTTCTTTGCAACGTGTGTATTCCGCCATCCATATGGCGTTCCCTTCGACGATGACGTCTATTGCTTTACCTCCTAGTTGAATGGGTGAGCCAAGCAATTTGGTCCTCCGAGTCCGCCTTTTGTTTGCGTGCCTGATGCCCCCACATCATCGTATAATTTTTGCATTTTCTGAGGTTACCTACCTCTGTGATCGCGAGCTCTGATTCTGCCCTGAACAGTACGGTGTCGTCTATGGTGAGCAGAAATCGAATATTCAGTGACTTCATTCGGACGGTACTTTCAAGTTGTATGGCAAGTGTGACGCCCGCCACAGCTTTTTTCGCGCGTAGTCTACTCATTTCCGTCATGTCCAAACGCTTAGCTTCCTTCCATGGTCCATCTACACCGACGTCTTCGCCAGTGTCGCAGCCACGTCGTCCCGGCACCCCGGCCTCTCCATCGCGTGCTTCGGAGACCACGATCCACAGAAAGGCCAGAACGCTGTTGCAAGAACTACGGTCCCTATCGCATGCATGGGACGACCTTGTGCTCGTAGATGGTCTCAAGGCTGCACGTACGCTAGTAGATACGAGAACGGAGCTCGAGTGTGTATATCCATCCAATAATGAAAAAGTGGGTCTCCTCTGAGCTATCCCTTCGTTTTACTAGTAACGCGCTTGCTCTCCTTGTACCAGGGAGCCTCCCACGGTCTCCGATAGTTGGACCTAAGCTCGCTGTAATGGAAAAGTGCATCATACAGCTTGACAATGTCCTAACAAAACTTGTGAGGATTCCCTTTATGGTCGCGTTTTCTGGTCAGTCGTGATCTTGTGACCAACAGCAAAAGAATCTGCGACGAATGGGGACCGTAGTTGACAGCCTAGAAGCTTTGTACCACGAAGCCCAGAAGACCAAGGGTCCCAAGTGGTGTAAAGAAGAACCTCTTTGGCTTTCGTAGTCACTCGAGAAACTTGGTGCGTACTTCGTTCTCTGTGTGTGCCCGCGATGACGAGCTGACACTACTACCCATTACAGTTTTATCCGTAGGCGGTATAACCACGCCATACCACAGATCTGTAGCTCTACTCGACGGTCTTGTCAATCAACTAAGAAGCCACTCTGTTTCGTTCGAGACATCCAGGGTTATCATAAACCAGTGGGTTGAGCAGCCTTACCTCGAGGAGAACGGGTGGGACGCTCAATGGGAAGATCTCTGTGCGGTAGAGGTAGAAAGATGGGACACGACATAGGCACAACAAAGCACACTATGGATTACAATCAAACACCGGCTTCCTCTCCCAAAATCTACGTTTCATCTGCATGTTTTTTCGGCCACTTGGCTGTTTGCGGCGTCTCTAACTATCGGTTCTCTGAGTGAGATTTCTTGGCAGCTCCGAGTGAAGGGCCACCAGCTCGCCGTTCAGATGCTGACCTGTTATATTGCATGGAGCTCACTAGATATGTTATCTCGCAACTAGGATCCAATGAGTCACGAAACGAGGAAATGACCTGAGGTCAAAGAAGTGCTCACAACGACTCATGTTCAAGATATACATTGTGGAAGGTTATCAATATGTATTTGAGCAGCTTTTCGCGTTAGGATTAGCGCCTACTCATCTTTGCCGATAGCAATACCTACAGCAGTACCCAGAGTTTGCGACGTGGACCCAATCTCGTTTGCCACTCTTTCTCTTTCATCAAAATATTCACGCCGCCGATACTCATGGATATGAAGATCTAAGAACAGCCTGCACAACAGAGGTAACGCAACTCGAAGTCGTAGGTCCGATTTTGTAGTAGCGAATTGCGGGCTACATGGGGGTGCTCGAACCATCCTCTAAAGCTGCAATATCAGTTTGCAGACGGTCATAGTGAAACAGACTAAACTTCCGTAGCAAGCACCTACAGATAGTACGTCACTGACTGAACTGGATTGCATCATCGAGGGGAACCTTGCGAAGAATGTTATGTCGCCAATCCATATTCAATAAAGAGATGCGGGTAGGACGAGGTATTGAAAAAACCACACGTATAATCCTTCAAATACTTGAGACGGAACAAGTCTGAGAAGAACTTAGTCGCTATATCTTTCTTCTGTCTATTCTGACATCATTGTGAGGGAATGTCGGTGTTCACCACTTAGTTGTCTGATGCACGGCAGAATTGCGAGTCAAAATCCCTGCTTCTGTGGAGTGGTTGCCACTGTCTGGCGCCGAATCTGACGAAATCAAAGGTGAGCGGGGCACGATCATTTGAGGAAAAACTCACCATCGCCTGTGTCCCTTCGTTTGCCATCCTCATCAATATGTAGAAATCTGAGCATTGTATGACGGTCGTCATCAAGCGTTTTCCTGCAAGACGGGTAGACGCGTCCTTCAACGGCGGCGAATTGTGTTCGTCGACGAAAAACGAGATAGCCTTTGGTTGATGCAGGGCTAGGTACGTTTCGCTGGTAAAACTATGTGTCACAGCGAGATCATCCTGATCCTTCACCCAATCCGTTTGCCTTCCGAGGTCTAAACCAGATACGCTGGAGACCGCGAGGCAACGAGAGTCATTGAGATTAATGCCAACAGCCTGCATCTCGTCAAATATATTTTCAGTGTATATAAAATTGCCACCGGAGTGATCGCTATAGTCGCCCAGCTGTGTATGTGAGGTGCAAGACAAACGTAGAGACGCGATGAGTGACTCACCGTAATCGATTGACCAAAATACTCGTTAACACTGGTCGGCCACCCATCCAGCTCCAACAAGTATGAACCAGAAACCGTGCCCACGAGCCCCGGTACAGTGAGAACAGTGCAATCACTCTAAGGCCACACAAACGATCAGCTCTACATACACACAGGAGAGAAAGTACCAGTAGGTGTAGCCGTCCATCCGCACTGCCCACCACAGCAACTGGGACATTGCTTGACGTCGACCGTAACTTTGAAATTGTCACACTCCCACCTACCTCAGACTACTCTCACAGCACGGATGGGTCGGGGAGGGTGGGCATGCTTTGCGAAGTGGTCATCGTGTTCATCAGAGTACAGACCTTGACTGTAGGGCATACTCCGAGCATGTTTTACACGCGCCTTCCACATTTGATCGTATACCGTTCTGCTAAAGTCTGCCTCCTGATTGGGGAGTGTTCATCACACACAACGTGCACCCACTCATTGCCGAGGCAGCGTCCGGCGCCAACTGCAAAGCAAGACCTAGCACCGTTGTTGGCGTAGACTATACAATGAAATCATCAGCGAGAGATGAGAGCGTTGGCAGTATCACCTGTGAACTCACGCGGGTAGGCGCCGCGGCGGGTGAATCCGCGGTATGAGGCACGCCTGTGGACGAGTGCGAACTCACGGCGCGCCTGGTTGTTTTCCTGATGATGAATAAGGTGGAGCGTCTTCGTCACCGCCCTTCCTGGAGTCAATTCCGAGTCGATTAGAGTCCCGGAAAAGCTGTGCCTGGCAGAGGATACTAAATCAATGGTGATCAGTCTCCCCAGTAAGCGACTGCATGCTAATATAGCTCTGAAATGAGACGGAGAGTCGCGAAAAGGGACGACGGGCAGCAGCACTTGGATACCCGCGTTAGTGACAGCCAATGATTTTAAATTTAAAGCCGTCGGTTTTAGATACCGTCCGAAGAGAAGTACGGAGTCCTTTGCCATAGTAGTCGGTCGACAAACTGGTCGGATTCCACCTTCTCGACGTCGCCACAATCCCGAAAGACGCTCGGATCCTCTGCCGGAACAATGCCCGTCCGCGGCATGCATGGACGCCATGTGAGTATGTTGTGATCGCTGAGTTGCCGAGCGATTTCCAGTTGCAGCCTCTGAGACGCTTTTTGCTCTCTCCGTACAACATCGGCATGTTCACTCCAAACAACCCAATCAGCGAATACGCCCGGGTTCCGTCTGGTTGCCCAGGACTTTTATGCGACGCGGGCCTGAGACGCTTCCCAAAATGCTACTTGTCAACACTTCGCGCGAGATTCCTGTAATTCGCTGCGATGTGGGTGCAAGGCGTCGCTTGTTGCCAATAGGCACCTAGCCTTTGTTGAAGAATTTGACTTCCTTCGGTGCGATGAGTTCCCGCAGTATCCAACCTCGCACAAACCACTCCGGCCAACCGTTGGACTTGTCGAACTTGTCACCATCGTTCTTGTCGGGGAAGGTCCGCTCGCCAACATTATTGAGGTACGCGTAGCAGATTTATGCGTTTTGTACCACCGATATGTACATTGAACTGATGGCCTCCCACAATTCTGCGCTGCTTCGCTTGTCGATGCAACAGGTATCGATCCACAACCACTTGTAACCATCCTTCATGGCTCGCTCGCAGATCTGGACGACCTTTTGATAGCCCTGGTGCTACCTAACCTCATCCCTCTCCTCTTTCTCTATCTTCATGAACCCGATTATCTCTTCGTAGTTAACCTCTGTTCCCCAACGATGTGGCAGTATGGCACTGTAACTTGTGGTCGTGTAATCAAGTTCTTTCATGACCTCACTTTGTGTTTGGGTTGTTGGATGCCTTTGTCTCCGATGTTGAGCACAACTTCGACATCGAGGAACTTCATCCTCCTAACTAGTCAATGCAGAGTTCGGCCCGTCAGCAAGTTTTAATACATACTCTCCGGGTGTCCCAGTCTACAAAGTATCCTCTCACACCACACTACAACACTCCTTATGTATACGCGAGATCTACGCACCATTAAATCAGGAAGTATTTTACATGAAACACAGCCGGAAGCAAAAAAAACGAAAGGAAGAAGAAAAAAAGCCGGAACTGTACAGGGGATCGTGAGTTCACAAAGCTCTCACCGATCCGGAGTATGACCAGCAACGTACCAACAGTGGAGCCATAATTTGTGATCACGCACATCGTCGTCCGGCGTGGCGACAGATATAGAGAGCGGTATTTGAACACCACCAGTAATCTCGCCTCTTTCCGCGGAATCGTTTGAAACGAGTCTATACACCGATGAGGTGTGCTCAACTGCCTCGAAGAAACCTGACACATCTCCACCATTGGTGGGATCTGTATCAAACACGCACACAAGCTGAATGCACGTCATCCACGAGCACGAGCGAGATCACAAGGCCTTGAGCGCATCTGTTCTCGTACCAGTGTTCCCAATTCCAATGTTCCACGGAAGTGGCAAACATCACTGTCTTTTCATCCCTGCTAAAATGGTGGTCTAATCGGATAATAAAATAATGGTTTGGCAGGTCATCATGAGAGAGTAGGTAAAAGGTTCACCTAGACCAGGACTGCTATTGCGCAGAGGATCTGGGATCAATAGGGCAAGGTGGCAGAGCACTTGCCTTGTAGATTCAGTTGGTGTTGGTCTTGGGTAGGAATAGAGAGTAGTTCTGAGAGAGAACGATGTAGAGAGTGAGAACGAGCTTCATTAACCTCTGTGGTGTATCCTACAGGGTATATATACATCTGTGGTGTGCATGGACCAGGTGTGTTAGCACCCACGATAAGAACTACTATATTTGTAAGTAAGAGGACCTTCCATATAGGTACTACTCTGTCTTTCTACTAGGAACGTGTTATCTGGTAATCTGGTAGAGGAGAACACCGTAGAATAGTATGGAACAACTATTCTTAGTATATCAATCACATGTAAGTGATAGTAACTGGTAAATGTTTCAACACTCCCCCTCGCTCTAAACTGGTTGGTTTACCAATCCTAGTGATGAGTGATTTTCTTCAAACTTTTGCCAGGTTAAGGACTTGGTTAATCCATCAGCCCTTTGTCGAGTAGTATTGACATATTCAATGGCGAATAATCCTTCTTCAACACATTCGCGGACAAAGTGCCACTGAATATCGATGTGTTTTGAACGACCATCTGAGACTGGGTTTTCTGCAATAAAGCATGCACCCATATTGTCGCAATAAAGAATGGTCTTGTCCATTTTGAAGGATAATTCTTTAAAGAGCATATCAAGCCATTTGATTTGTCTGGCAGAATTGCACATTGCCATATATTCTGCTTCGGTAGAAGAGAGAGCGATTGTCTTTTGTTTTTGGGATCTCCACGAAATAAGGGAGTTGCCATAATACATGGCATAGCCGGTAGTTGAATGACGAGTGTCTTTATTTGAGGCCCAATCGGAATCAGCAAAACCGTAAGTTCTGGCTTCATTTCCATGATAATAAAGGCAAAGGTTCGATGTGGATGCCACATAACGAACTATATGAAGTGCCTGTTTAAGATGGAGATCGGTAGGATTTGACATATATTGTGACATTCGGATGACTGAAAAGGCAATGTCTGGTCTGGTTCCCAGAGCCATATAAAGAAGGCAATCCTATAACCGATTGATATCTTGAACGAAGTTGAGAATTCGACTGGTATTGTTCTGGAGCTTTTTCTGGAATATAGCCAGAAGGTAAAGGTGTGCGAACAGACGTCGCACGCTTCCATTCCGAATCTTTTGATGACCTTTTGGACATATGGGATTTGATCTAACCAAAGTTCATTGGTTTGGCGATTTTGTGTTATCTGGATACCAAGATACTCTTTCACTTCGCCTAAATCTCTTGACTCCCATGTTTTCATAAACTCGTCTTTCTTCTTTCGGAGTAGATTCTTGTGTGATGTGAGGAATAATCCATCGTCAACATAAACCAAGAATATAACTGTTCCGGCTTTTGATTGATAATAATAAACTCCGGCATCAACTTTTGATCGAAGGAAACCCATTTGAAGAAGTGATTGGTGTAGCTCTTTGTTCCATGAGAGTGCTGCTTGCTTTAAACCATATAGTGCTTGCAGCAACCAATAGACTTTGTGCTCTTGACCTTTGACTTTAAATCCATCCGGTTGTTCCATATAGATTTCCTCATCTAGTTTGCCATATAAGAAGGCAGTTTTCATGTCTAATGCTTCCATGTCCCAATTATGCTGCGCTGCGTGAGCTAGGAGGATTCACACTGTTTCG
The DNA here is from genome assembly GCA_024663435.1 of Pisolithus sp. B1. Classification (NCBI taxonomy): domain Eukaryota; kingdom Fungi; phylum Basidiomycota; class Agaricomycetes; order Boletales; family Pisolithaceae; genus Pisolithus; species Pisolithus sp. B1. Next base: position 19,036 of record JANFAA010000091.1, read on the forward strand.
AAGCATGCAACCGGGGAAAAAGTATCTTCGAAGTCTATCCCATACTCTTGTGTAAAGCCTTTTGCTACTAATCTGGCTTTGTGATGACCATCGCTTTTAATAGCATAGACCCATCTTGATTTAACCAATTTACATCCTGGAGGAGGATCCACTAATGTCCAAACTTTTCTTTCTTTGATCAATTTTAATTCATCCTTCATGGTGTCAAACCAAATGGCTTGTTCAGTTTTCAGGAGTCTTAACACATCCCTAAACTGTTCCAGTGCTTGTTTAATTCGTGCAGCAAGTAAAGTCACGAATGAGGCGTCTGTGCTTTCATCGGTTTGTGCTCCCAGAAAACGTGAAGGTCCTGCTGTTGGCTGTTGAGCTTCCTCTTGTGGTGGTTGTGGATTCTGCTGAGGAGCTTTCTCTTTAATAGCTTGAATGCTATCATCAACCATCTTATGAATCGCATCTTGTTTCTCTCGAATTTCCTTCTCGATTTCGACTGGATCTCTTCTTTCACCATATACATTTCCAGGTCGTTTCAGAGGTATTCTCATTCGAGGAACTCTGGGGTTTTCCCGAGCTATAACGAGAGGTCTTCTTCATTCAGCAGGAACATTAAAAGGTTTATGAGGATGTTGCACCCATTCATCTCGTAATTGTGGTGCATTTTGATCGGTACATGGATTTGCCCTTGGTGGGAATTCCCTTGGTGGTATATGCAGAGCTCCAGCATCCTGGTCACCATCATCATTATTCCATGGTGGGTCGTTTTGTTGTTGTGGACTTTGTGGTCAAGATTGGGGTCTCTCGTCCATTGGCTGATCAGGCCCATTATCCATCCAATCATCATTGGTAGGTACATTTGTTTCTTTTGGTTCTTGGTCTGTCACAGGGATAAGGTCGGAGTCATTGGATTTGTTCTCTTTTCCTGAATTCATACTACAAAAAGGAAAATGTTCTTCGGCAAATTTCACAGTTCTTGCAACAATAACTTTCTGGCCATTTAAGAACCGATATCCTTTGGTATTGGGTTCATACCCAAGGAAAACCATTTCCAAGGCATGAGGTTCTAATTTATCCTTTCGTTGATCTTTGGGAATCCAGACATAGGCTAGACATCCAAAGACTCGAAAGTAGGATATGTCGGGTATTTTGCCTAGAAACAATTCGCATGGTGTTTTCCAAAGGGATCTCCGCAGTGGAGTGTGATTGTATACATGTAGGGCAGCATCAAAAGCAAAATTCCAATAACGTTTTGGTACGCAAGCATAATGGAAGATAGAGCCAGCCTTTTCAAGAATGGTGCGATTAAAACGTTCTGCTCGTCTGTTTTGTTGTGGTTGATCCGCAATTGACAGTTCATGAATAATACCCTTGGAGTTGAGGAGCGATTTAAACTCTATTCCCATAAACTCTCCCCCTCGATCTGAACGAAAGGTCTTGAGGAGACAACCAGTTTGTCGTTCAATGATGGATAACCAATCGCGGAAACGAGACAAAGTGTCAGACTTAAGTTGGAGATATAGGCAAAAGCCAAAAGAGGAGTAGTCATCGAGTAAAGTAAAAACATATCTTGCTCGATAATAGGATTCGACAGGTAATTCAAGAAGGTCTGTGTGAACAAGTTCTAAAGGAGCAGAAGCCCTTTTGGACGAAGCATGGAATGGATCTGATGCCATTTTGCCAGAGGCACATCCTCGACAAGTAGGTAAGGATTTCGCGATTAGCTCAGCAGGAAATCCAGAAACATGGTGAGAACAGTTTTTAATAACAGAAATGCCTGGATGTCCAAGGTGATTATGCCAAAGAGTGTACTGATCCAATTCGATAGTCCCTAGGTCTACGGTTTTAAGGGTGCTGGAGGAATGGACAGGAACTCCATAGAACCAGTGCAACCGAGAAGTAGACAAGCATGTCACCTTGAGGACTTCACGACCATCGGGAGTACGAATCACCTCGTGCAGATTCGTTGCATAACTCTTATATCCAGATTTCAAGAGTTGATTTTGTGAACATAGGCGTTTGGAGAAGTCTCCATGAATTACGTCTCGTAATGTCAGGTAGTTGTTGGATTCCAACTTTAACACAACGGTTCCTTTTCCATATAATTTAACAGGTTCATGACCAGCAGTGTGACCAAATGCTGGTTTAGGAAATGATCTATAAGTCATAAAATCAGCTTGACAAGGGGTCACATGATTTGTGCATCCCGAGTCTAACATCCACATACAGTTCTTGGATACCTTATTGATCATGTGATTGGTTTCCAAATCACAAGGATAAGTGTCAAAAACATCGTCATTAATGCCATAAGAGAAACCAGATGCACCCTCTATAGCAGGGTCAGGATCATAATCATCAGGTAATCGTACGTATCGTATAGGTTTGGGATATTTATGCTCGGATACTGAAGCATGAAAATCTTGTAAGGATACCGTTACTCTAGGACGGTTATGCCTAGATCCCTTAACCTTTTTACGAACACCTTGTACACATTCCTCTCTCTCATTACCAGTGCCGTATGTGGGGGTATCCTCCATTCTACCTCCGGATCTATCAACACAAGGATTGGTGTTGGATGGTTCATTGACTCGGTTTCCGAAGTCAGCAGATATCCATCTCCCCCTCTCCACAGTTTGAAGACCACGTTGTGTGGCCAGATCCAGTAGTACCCATAGATATAATCGGGATACTGTTCGAAGGCACATGGAACATTGACAGGGCACATTAATGGCAGTTCCAGGAAGAGCTTCATCAACATACTCAACTGATTGTGATTCTTCCTGAGGAAGAACCGGGACAGGAGTGATCTCATCGTTAAACTCCTCAAAACGTGAAGCATCGTCGATTGATGCAGCTTGCAAATTTATATGATAGGATTCATAGCCCTGATCATATTCCTCATTATACTGGTCGTAATTGTCATATTGAGCATCCTGGGATTCCTCAGGATTTTCAGTATAGTCAGCAGCGGCAAACCTGCCACGACCACGACCATGAGTTCGACGTGCATGTTGTTTGCCCTTAGGCTGTCCCTGAGTTTGTTGTTGTTGTTGTTGATGTGAAGGAGGATATGGTGCTCCCCCTCGGGAAGGACCTCCTTGACCTCTGAAACTTCCTCTTCCTCTAAAATTTTGCTGCCTGTCTATGTGTTGTTTGGTAGGATGATTTCCATGGCATTTACGACAATGCGGTGGTTTTGAGAGACAATTGATCAAGGGTTGTGCTGAAACTCAAGATGAGCCAGCTTCGGCATTATTGATTTCTAACTTGGGCAAATTGGAATGCCCAGTGCGATGTGAGGCTAGTTCTTTTAGTCGTGGGACCACATCTGCCATTCTGAGATCTTCGGTTCTAACCGAGGATAAAATATTTGTGGGACCAGCTCCCCATTTATCAGAAAATGCTCCACAGAGCATCATACATTGGACAGGTTCGGATAAAGTAATATTTTGAGTCGCAAGCGACCCAAGAATCATGTTCACTTCTGCGAGTTTGGATCCCAAATCATCAGAAGGATTGATCCGAATCTTGAGAAGTCTCAGGAAGTCTGTATAAGCTGAAACAGCAGTGGGAGCTCCATAAGAAGCTTGTAGCATGGTCCACATTTCATGTGCGGTGTCTTTGGATTCCAAAGAAACAGATATTACTGGGTCACAATATAAGAGAATCGTGCCCATTCCTCAGCTATTTCTTGTGTCCCATGCTTTTATAGCAGGAGCATTGGCAGTGACTGTCCTATCTGGACAGGTTTCAGTCCCATTCACGACGTTCCAAACATTGAGAGTTAGGAAGTATCCTTTGATCATAGCTTTCCAAGAAGAGTAATTGGAGCCATTAAGGTGTGGAATGTTTTTCGAGGCTGATGTTTCCTTTTGATCTGCCATAGTAAAACTAGAAGAATTCTAGAATTAGTATGTCGTCAAGAACCTGATCACTAGCAGTGGATTCCAGAACTGCACGATGGAAAGACTGTCGTTGGCATTGTGAAGGTCTTTTCTTGCGTGTCTTTGGAATTCCAGAAGACCGTGGGTTTATTTTGATAAGCGGAGTTGAGCAGCCTTTTCTAGTATAGCGTCGCCTTTCTAAGTTCAGTTTCTCGAAGTTTTGGAATTCCAATTCTTCGAAGTAGTGATATGCCAATAAATGTGGGAAGCCAATCTCATGAAGCGAATAAGTTCTTTGTTCATCCCTCAAGGCAATGCCTCCGTGGATACCAATGGAATAGGGGAGAATGAACTGGCTGTATCACTGAGATTTATGGCACATAATTTGAAAGACATTTATAAGGGACACATAACTAATATCGCTAACATATAATCCTGCACATCCATAACCGGCATAAGCCTCAGGATAATTTCCGGGAAGCAGATAATTCCTTGGCAGCACAGTTAGCATGTGCTCTTTGATGACGTCTGGAATAGATTCCTCTGGAGGGCCTAGAGAGAATATCTTTTCCATCACCTTTATCCATTGCATGCTGTAAGTCCAATAAAACCGTCGACTTGCTGGGCCATAGGACCCAACGCATAACTCTGCCAATAGATCTCCAACTGAGACATTGGGAGTCTTTGTCATACCATGTTCTCCGCTCCAAATCAATACTGGACTTAAGATCCTGTAGGGATAATACGACCTTAGGATCTCTTCACTGTTCACCTGTTTTCGTCCTGCTCCGGAGATATCCGGGCGTACACTCGAGGGTTGTTTTATCGGAATTCCAAGATCCTCGGAAAGTGCATTCCAGATGGCGGTTCCAAACCCAAAGAGAGGGGATGAATCTGGCAAATTGCTGGAAGTCGTAGGATGGATGGACTCTTCCTTTAAAGTAGAAGAAGATGTCGTTGGTGAGGGTGAAAGTGGGAATGGTATGGATGGACGGATCTTCATAAGTAAACGATGGAATATCTACACCGTTGAAGTTAGCTATGGCATGAGGAGTTGATGCGGGGGATAATTTTGGAAGGCAGTCGACAAGATAAGAATGAAAGGACACGTGTGTGTGAGGGTCGTAGAAAGGTGAAGAGAAGTCAAAGTTGTCAGGACGTTTTAAAGTCGACCAGGAATATTCCATGGCGATTGCAGGGACTACTGAGTTTTGTGATGGTGTTCGTAGAAAGAAGGCTCTCTCGTGATCTCCGTAAGCGACCCATTTCCAGTGGTTGGCTTTTTCGTGATACAATTCCTCGATATATCTGATTATATGCTTGATATACCTAGCATGTGAATACTCTTCCGTCGTACTCACTTTCTCCAATGCGATGGCGGTCTCATGCTCTACTGCAATTGGGAAAGGTCGGGAAGGCAATCCAGGCTTGGTAATAAGTGTGTTCCGGTTGATTATGACAGCGGACATCTGGATACCAAGATGTGCATCAGTGAATGAACTCGAGAGGAGATGATGAAAGGACGCGACTACAAGAGATTGAACTCGGATAACTGGTTTGGATCCTTGTCATCCCCATCAGGAGTCGAAGGAAGTAGCTCAAGGAGGTTGTTGGGACGTCCTCCGAGCAAATCAGGAGCAACTGGATTTTCTATAAAAGCACTTGGCCCAATAAAACATTGGGGCCAGTCCACATAATACTGGTGGACAGGAATTTCCCTTTGATGAATGGGAAGGTCAAGCAGATAAGGTGGTGGAGATAAAGGATAGCAAGGAACAGGGTCTAGGTCGGGTTGGAAATCCAAATCCCGAAATTCGTGTGCCTCATAAGAAGGCGGAGATATCTGAGGAGGTTCCAGATCTCTGGCCTCAACAAGGACACCTACATGAATGCGCAACTGACGATAGTGCCCCAAGAGAATACGATATTCCTGATAAGAGGAATATATGCCATGCCACATTGGGATGCCTAAAAAAGTTCCCCACATAACAGTAGATAATACCAGTGCAAGATTAAAAGGACCTCCGACCACATTAACGACATAAACCGCCTGACACACGCCTAAGATGAACGAAAGCAGCAAGGTGGCCAACGCCCAACCTAGTGCCTCAGGTCCATTCAACGGCATAGTCAATGACGAACGTCTTCCTCAATGATCTATTGTCCGTTAGACATAAAGCACCCGTTTACTTGGGGCTCATAACCTATTGCGCAGAGGATCTGGGATCAATAGGGCAAGGTGGCAGAGCACTTGCCTTGTAGATTCAGTTGGTGTTGGTCTTGGGTAGGAATAGAGAGTAGTTCTGAGAGAGAACGATGTAGAGAGTGAGAACGAGCTTCGTTAACCTCTGTGGTGTATCCTACAGGGTATATATACATCTGTGGTGCACATGGACCAGGTGTGTTAGCACCCACGATAAGAACTACTATATTTGTAAGTAAGAGGACCTTCCATATAGGTACTACTCTGTCTTTCTACTAGGAACATGTTATCCAGTAATCCAGTAGAAGAGAACACTGTAGAATAGTATGGAACAACTATTCTTAGTATATCAATCACATGTAAGTGATAGTAACCAGTAAATGTTTCAACAACTGCTTCCGCATCCTGGAATTCCATCTTTTGGGAGTTCGCCATCTCATAGGTGATACTGTACTCTTGTAACTGAGAGAGTTGGGGACTGGCGCTTGCGCCGCCACTGACTGTTAGTGTACACCATACAGCCTGAAGATACTTCATAATTGTTTCTATCAGCGAGTACCTATGGAAAGCAGGGAGGGGGAAACTCCTTGTGATGCAGTGAATTCGCACCAGTTTCCTGCGAGGCCTTCAATGGTGTTGAAGTCGACTTTAGTAGCCTCATTCAGGGTCTTGCGAGCACTGTCAAGGATGCACCTCCTTCTAGGTGCTTCGCAGAATTGTTATGGAGCCAAGAGGGAGCCTATTAGTCATAAATACAGCGGTTCTCAAGTATCTGACCGGAATGCGAACGATGCGTTGAATAAATATACATAAGTACCAAACAACTTGACCAGAAGTGAGTACTCAAAACCGTTAATTTGACATTCAAGCACTGCACACAATTCATCTGTATTTCGGCAGGTAAAAAGTAACGGTAAAGTATATACCTGTTTTATGAATGCATTATGTTTGTTACGATGGACGAGGGACGCCGAAAGAAATCCGGGATGTCCTACTCCGTGATAGCTCGCCATCGCTGTAGCTAGGCGGAGGGCCGTGAACACCGAGGGATCGCGTGGGGCTGCTCTGCGTGGCAACAACGGTATTTGACGGGGATGTGGAGAGACTCACATCCGAAGTTGTCAGACGAGCGCGGTCATTTACAAGGAATTCGTTGGACTCTTCACTCCGACGCCCATCGCCAAAGTCGGTAGATTCCCTACCAACGCTTGCAGAATGCTCGGAGAAAAAAAGGTCATCCGCTGTCTGAATGTCACCAAGGTCTGCATGTACCGTCGATACCCGAGATTGTGCCACCCGCAAGCGTGCCTTCTCCTCAGCAGCGAGCGTTAACGCTGATGGTGACCTCTTCGGGACGGTGGACAACCTGGAAGCTTTGTACAACGAAACCCAGAAGACCAAGGGCCCCAAGTGGTGTAAAGAAGAGCCTTTTCGGCTTTCATGGTCACTCGAGAATTTCGGTCCGTACTTCGTATTCTGCGCGTGCGATGATGAGTTGAATTATTGCCCACTATGGGCAGTATAACCATGCCACACCACAGATCCCCTGGTTCTACTTGACGATCTTCTCAATCAGTTAAGAAGCCACTCACTGTCGTTCAAGACATCCAGGGTTATCATAAATCAGTGGGTTGAGCAGTCTTACCTTGAGGAGAATGGGTAGGATGCACAATGGGAAGATCTCTGTGTGGCAGAGGTAGAAAAATGGGACGCGAGATAGGCAAAATAAAGCACACTATGGATAACAATCAAACTCATCCTTTCCCCCCTGAAATCTGCATGTCATCCGCGTTTATCTTCAGCTGCTTGACTGTCTGCAGCGTCTCTGACTCATTGGTCTCGGGGTAGGATTTTTTGGCAGCTACGACTGAAGGACCACCAACTTGCCGTTCAGTGCTCGGCAGCCATTGGGTCACCAGGCTGGTGCTTGCCTTCTCGGCACCCCCATTATTTCACTTAGCGGACGGTGTTTGTACAGTGAGATATAATTCCACGGTGTTGAATTGAGTTTACCCGCTCCGCTTTATTGGATGCGTCTGCCGAAAGGTATCCTCAGATCTGTTTCGATCTTGCAGCCGTTCCACTGTCCAAAATTTCGAACGGTCAATAGCTGTGAATCGTAGACGCGTTGTCGACGGCTTACTTAGGAGGCAGAATCTCAGCGGCACAACCGTCAACTGGTAGAGTTGCGGACGATCGGTAGTCAAGCTTCAAGCTTCAGCTTCAGCAATGTAAAAATGTAGCGGAGTTATTAGTGTATGCCCAACAACCTGAAGATACTTCATGATTGCCTTCATCAGCGAGTACCTATGGAAAGCAGGGAGGAGGAAACTCTTTGTGATGCAATGAATCCGCACCAGTATTCTGCGAGACCTTCCATGGCGTTGAACTCAACTTTAGTAGCCTTCTTTGGAATCTTACGAGCAGTATCAAGGATGCGCCTCCTCCTAAGTACCTCGCAGAATTGATATATAACCGAGAGGGACTGGCCATGACTTTGTGAGAAATACGGCGGTTCTCAAGTATCTGAATAGGACGCGACTAATGCGCCGAAGAAATATGTACTGAATGACTTGACCCGAAGTGAGTACTCAAAACCGTTTGTAATCTGACAGTCAAGCACCTGCACATCATTTATCTGTGTTTCGGCAGGTAAGACAACAGGTATGCATAGACCTATTTTGTGAATACATTACGTGTATTACGGAGGACGAGGGATGTCGAAAGGAATCTGGGATATCCTACTCCGTGACAGCTCGCGATCGCTGTAACTAGGCGGACGGCCGTGAACACCGAGGGATCATGTGGGGCTAGCCCTGCGTAGCAACAACGGTATTTGACAGGGATGTGGAGAGACTCACACCCGAGGCTGTCAGACGAGCAGTCATTTATAAGAAATTCGTTGGACTCTTCACTCCTACACCGATCACCAGAGTCCGTAGATTCTTTACCGACGCTTGCAGAATACTCGGAGAAAAAGTGGTCATCCGCTGTCAGGAGGTCACTAAGGTTTGTATGTACCCCGCAGGTACCTGAGATTGTGCCGCCCGCAAACGTGCCTTCTCCTCAGCAGCGGGCGTTAACAGTGAGGGTGACCTCTGCGCGACGAAGGGCTCTGGAATACAGCTATCCGTCGGTTGCTTGGCCTTGGCCCTGCGTAATTTCAGATATAAAATAACGCCAGTAACCAATAGGGCGCCAATGACACATGGTACGGCTATTTCAATAACACGGAGGCTATGTGTAAAGTGCATTAGTCCTCATTTTGGTGCTCAGTAAGTTGTTCGTACCAGTGACTGCAACCTGAAGCGGTCGATGAAGACGCTGAGGTATAGGAAGCTGCTGCCGTGGTAGTTCCCGTTGTTGTTTCTCTTGTGGTCGCGATAGCATTCACGATGCTGGTGGACATCGTAACGGGGGATGCAGAGGAAAAGGTATTAGCGGGGGACGGCGTCGATGGTTGACTTGTAGTCGTCTGGATATTGCTGTCTTCTACCTGTGCATAGTCAAAATATAACGAGGTATCGCCAGCATCCCAGTCCAGTATCGACAGTGTGGCTACGTGGTACGCATAGGCTAAGGATTGGATGGCCAACAGCGATACCCTCGGGGTTTGATAGGAGGGAGGAGTGGGAGGCGGAATGGTGCCATTAACTGAGTATGCTCCATCAACGCTTAGGCTCGCATTCACTCCCTGAAAGCCTGCATTCATCACATATATGGTGATGCCAGTTCCTGGATTGTATTAATATCCATTGTTTACAAGCAGAGGGAAAGACATACCTGCAAAAGGGATTTGGGCCTGGCATTCATCAGCGGTCATACAGGCTGCAACTAATAGCGGTTGGCATCGGTACACGAATACCATATGGCGAGAGGGGCAAAATACTCACGAGAGCTGTAAAAAAGGGCACCGATGATTTTTAAACATATTGCACGTACAGACTGACTCACTAGCTTTCGTCGTAACACATGCCGGCATCCACGGGAATGGACTGGTTATTCACGTTAAGAGTAATAGTTCCGAGCTGAGTACTGTACTGCGTCCATGCTGCGTTCCCCATGGAATAATATACAACGGACAAGTTTGCATTGTCGATGTAAAATTCCGCTGCGACCAAGGAAGTCCATGGGAGAGACGCGAAGAGACTAAGGCAAAATCGCTGCCAGGCATACATGCTAACTCCGGAGTCAAGGTGATATAACAGCAGGAGCTGAAGAAATATAGGAACCAAACGCAAAGGCATCGCATCTGCTGCCAAAACGAGGGTCTGATGATAGCAGAACTTTCTGCGTGTCAAGAAATGATCAGAAAGTCATCATGCTTCAAGATACCAGGTGGGAACGAGAGTGTGTGACAGCAGCCCGGCGTCGAGAATGCACGTCTGTTTCATATACGTGACGAACAAATGTCTGGACGCACGGTGTGATCATGCATTCCCACGCATATCGGCTCCCTATCTCTGGGCGGGGCGTGACTGAAGCAGTATAGTTCTGCCAAGAGTAAGGTCGCTACGAGTTGCAAGAGTCTGGAACACCTTCACATAGATAATTCATCTTTTTTTGGTAAACTGGAGAAGAAAAGCCGCATATAACTTTCAAGTTTCACCGTTTGATGAACTAGTTTCCGTAATTTTCCCCGGCAGGCTCGAAGGAGATCTTTGATGATTGTCTCACCAAAGTAAACAAAAGAGTGAGGATACTAGCACGTGATCGAGTTTCAGCCAAGATCGGATACATCCGGGCTCCGACATCGCCATGCCGAAGCTAAAATGTAGTTGGAGGGGGTAATAAGCACGCACTTCCATCCACCACCACCACCGCCGGTGTCAGCGATCAGGTCAACTTCCAGTACAGAGGTCGTTGTCATTCGAAATGTAGCTGGCTTGCATGGCCTTCGCCATCTCGAGCAGTGACACGGCTCTTCGATGCATGGGACTAGCAGATCGGCACAGATCCCATTCTCAATACCCCATTCAAATGTCCCATCACCGCCAATATCTGCACAGCGTCTCTTCTCTCAAACTTGTACCTCCTTCTCTCGCTTATTGGCGATCTCACTGCACCGGGATACAGCCACGCATCTTGTTCCTCTCGCTTCATCAGCAAAGTTACAAAGAGTCTAATTCGTCTGATGTGTCTGACATTGTCTGATTCTGTCTGATTTAGTCTGAGGAACTTACCAACCGGTGACAGCACTTGCCAGATGGTCAGACTTCGGCAGACATCCACCAGATCCGTCAGACACATCAGACCGTTCAGAATGCAGAAACCAAATATCTATTAATCATAGTACCTATGTCATCTACTAGAATGCTATCTTGAAAGTGTGATGGTCAATATATTTGTTGACATAGTAGGCCTGAAAGACATCCAGAGAGTTAGTATACTGAATGTCAGTGGGAAGATGAGTGTGTCCATAGACAGGAATGAGGTGAGCCCCATGCAGAATAGAATGTATGTGCACAACTTCCAGTTCTTGCTGTCCATTTGCATCATAATCAGGTTGGACCACCCACATCCCAGTGTCTTCGTCAGGGCCATCTGAGACATTTGAGAACCACTGGATAAGTGCACATGGATTATATTTGATGTCATCATAGGTAAAGGAGAAGAATAGGAATACTCAGCCGATGTGGAGACCTCCCATTCCTGGTATATCTGGATCATGTTCTAGGAAGACTGTATCATAGCGTGCAGGACCCTTTCGCCATCATGGCATACTCCAAATGCACTCCAAGTGCATGCCACCAAGCCCAGATAAATCACTGGGGGTATAGAAGGTCAAGATGGTGCTACAAAACACAGACACTGGTGAATCAGAGAGGTCTGGTAACGCTACATTCACAGCACTTTGACTGGTGTCATTGTGAAGCTGAGAGTGAAGAAAGTGGCAAGTAAGCAGAGGGAGGTTGGGGTGTTGGACATGGCAAGCAAGTGCATCTAAACTGCTAGGATATTTGCATACTATGGTGAAAGTGAATCAGACACAGAACACCACCATATAATAACAAACATACCTGGGGTTTTGGCCAAACAGACATAGTTCAAAACATGGGGGCCATCATGCACCTGAACCTCATTGTCATCCACATCACTACCCTCACTATCATTGTCATTATCAAGTCCAATATCCCCATGGTGCAGAATATCTGACTCCTCCATGGTAGCTGAGAGAATGGAGCCCTTGAGCATGGAGCAGCTTTTGAAGTTGACTCATGCAGTGGCAAGCTTGTCAAGGTGCTGATTTGTGATGAGCATTTGACCCAAGGCTTCAAAATGATTTGAACACCTCCACAGCTGCTTGACAGCTTTAATATGTTTTGATTCAGTAATAGATGAACAGAGGCCATTTGGTGCACCGAACTCCTGGATAAGGTGTTGATAGTGATTCATGGAGTGTTGCCATGGTAGCAAGAATCCCTTTGGTCTGTTGTCACGAACACCTGTCTCTTGGAAGACACAATGGTGGTGGTGGAAACATTGAAGGGCCTCTCCAAGATTGCCAAGTGCAGTTTCATCAAGGGAATTCCTTTGTGCATAGTAGCAGAAGTCTAGGAATGCACTGACTGCATGCACCATTCCTGGGGTACATGACCTTCAATTGCTGGAAGGTACACCTTCATCAATGCCTTGGAATCATCTCCTGTCCATTGCTTGAATCGCCATCCTTCTGGAAAATGCTGTAAATTGGGATAAAGTGGGATGGCTGCAATCCTATTCCAAAAACAAAAAAAGTAGTGTCAGCCTACAACTGACTGAATATCGAGCTGGCTCACCTCCGATTGATATCATCAAGGATCCAGTTGGCTTCTGCTTCACCATGTGTAATCTTGAGGTACTCGCCAATCCATGTCACTAGGTGGTCCTTAGAGACGCCTTTGATTATCTGATGGAGGAGATCAGGTGTCAACATTTTATAGATGTCTGCATGAGGGAAGTCATTTGTGAATGGCTGTAAGATCATTCAGAAGCATGCAGAGAATGGACATCAATAGACTACATACCATTAAATTGCCAACTACACTGTACTGATCCCACAACTCCACAAGTATGAAGGCACAAATACAGAATTCCACATGTTGATGTGACTGTAGAACACTGTCGTGCCCGTCAAGATTATTGGACATACTCGTGCAACTAATAAACCATTTCAGGCATGCCTTTACTTAAATACTTGAATACTTACATGGGACACCATCCTTGTATGAGACAAGACAGTAAAACTTGTTCAGGGTATTCTGCTATGTATGCTGCAAGAGCATAAGCAGTACACCTGAAGTGCCCATCAGGACATCGCTGGACTTCAGGTTTGGACATTCCATCCTGAAGCGATGAGAGGATATGAGCAAGGGTGGTGTGGAATAGTTGGCACCGAAACTTCCGAAACTCAGCAGTATCCTCACTGTCACAATGAAGAATCAGAATAATATGAGCTGAGGATGGATAAGAGATCTGAGAGGGGGAGAACTTCCAAAGGGGCTTCTATAGCCTGGAAGGGAATACTGTCTGAGGGGGACATCTAATGCAGTCTGAAGTCTGTCTGAATGCAGGGAAAGGCCACATGCAGCCTTCTCGAACTCAAACTTGAACTCGTAACTCTCGGTACTTTGTTTTTTTTTGTAAGTAGTTACAGTGGAGAGTAAGTGCGTGTGGGCTTACTTAAGCCACATCACGTGTCTACTCTCGAAGCTAAGTAAAGTCTAAAGTAAAAGAACAAAAATAAAGAAAAGAAAGTAAAAAGAGTAAGGTAAAAGTAAAAGTAAAAGCTATAAAATAAAAGAAATATCATAGTGGGGAGTACTCACTCCCTACAACAATCAGCTGAGTTTGTGGCAGTATAACAAATGCCACGATACAATCAACTACATACTCTTTGGAATTGCAAGGAAGGCGAGCAAGACAACAGAGTTGCAGTGGGCTTGATGAGTATTATTATGGATGTTGCCAATTGAGAGGTAGAGAGGATAGTAATCATTCTGGCCTGTTGCAACTGATACAGTGGTTTTATCACTACCTAAAATGATTGGCATGAGCATGGCACCATGCATAGCAGGGTCCTTTGCAAGGATATCCTGTCCACATGTTTGTTATGCCAGTGGCAGGCACGAATGTCCTAATAAAGGACAAGTGCATTTAACAATGGCAAGGTAGTTACCTGAGGACAATAAGACTTTGAGTCCTCTTGGCCAGCATTGCTTGTATCACCAAAGAAATGGAGATAAACAATAGCATGGTTGCAAGGTAGTGAAAAGATATGGTACATGGTGAGTAGGTAGAGCTTATATACTTTGAGGGACACATAGCCTTGAGCCATGTACGTATTGATGAGTCCAACCATCAGACAAGTCAAGGGAGTACTGAAGTACAGGAAAGGCAACTATGCACAGTAGCACAGCTATGGTACAAGAATGAGTCAACGAATACAAGCAGGGACCGATGGAAGAAGGGGGAACTGACTAATCAGTGTTGGACTGACGAGTCAAAGTGGTGTGGGTTAGTGTTGGACTGACTACCAAAACATAAGGCCATTGGGTGATGTGACAGGAATGACCTTGTAGGCGGCAAGAGATGAGACGACGATGGTGGCTATCAAGACAATGAAGAGCGAGGCATAAGCGTGAAGGAGAAGTGGGACACAGGAGTTGATGGCAGCAAGAATGGAGTTTTGTAACATCACCCCCCCATTAAGACCGGCAAGCCCCTGATCAATGACGTCCTGAGGCACGCAGTGTTGTTGGTGAATGACAGGTTGAGGGCAACGAAGGGGAGGCAGTGGATAATGAGGTGACCTCATCAGGAGTTGTCCAATGTGAGCCTCTTCCATTATGACAAGACCAATGTGAGCCTCTTCCATTATGACAAGACCAATGTCCGAGAAACTTGCAGTCGAAACAAGCATAGGGGTGCAAGGGGTGGTCAGGTGGTATGGGAAGGCATCTGCCAAGATAGAGGTGCAGCTGATCATCAAGGGCAATGGTGATAAAGGGTCTGGGAGGGATTTCGTTCTGGGTCTGTATGATGTTGTGAATATAATGAAAATCCAAGTCGTAACAGGCCTTTTCTAACAAATCGACCCAAGCATAAACAGTTCCTCCATTTTGTGCTGAGTCAGCGATGATTGCTGCAGCCTGTTGGAAGACCCTTTTGCGCGTGACTTCCTTTTCCTCTCTAAAGGGCGGCAGCAACGTTGGAGTCTCTCTTTTAGGGATGGATAGCCAATCCTCGCTAACTCCATAAGGCGGTCCTCGTCTTGTTTTGACATCTTGGGGAGACACCCCTGAAGATGTTCCCCCGGCATGCATTTCCATTCTGACCATCTCATGAAGTTGCAATCTTCCATCCTTGATTGCAGAAGCAACCTTGCATAAGGTATCCAACCCAGATTGAATGGATCTATTGGTATTTTTGACACAAAAGGAATGGGCTACCTCTGGTCTGAGATCTTTATGAACAAGGCAGATGACATCATGTTGCACATCACCCATCACGCTAACCATAGCCCATAGCAGGTTTTCAATGTAGGCTGCACTTTGTTCCAGGTCGCAACCTTGAGTAGACTCCAAAAACTTTGGGATGTGAGAAGCTACTATGTCTGATCCTTGGAAGATCTGACACAACAGCTGTAGACGTTCACGTTGTTCTCCTGTTGTCCCGTTGAGTGTGTACCCTTCATTGTACTTCATGAGAAGCCAACAATAGTTGAAGAATTCTGATGTCGTGGGGCCCACTTGTGAGACCCCTGGACAGGCAGAGGTATGGCAGGGAGACCCGGTACAGGGCGGAATGTGCTCACATGATACAGGTCCAGCAAGGGGTAGAGGGGGAATTGGGGCGGAGTCATTGGGGTTGGGTCCTTCATTAGGGTCATAGTCATAGGGAGCAGCTGAGAGTCTATCCATGAGTGGGGTGAAGGGGAGAGGGGTAGATGGACGGGCATGCTTCTTCCCCTTTCCTGAGCACAGGGTGACCCGCTTAAACGAGATCCCTCCGAGAGGGATAAAGGTGGAGGAGTCCGAAATGGGTTCAACAGAGGTGGTGGAGACCTCACTCGTTCCGGTCGACAATGAGCCGGTGGTGGAGAATTTGGGTATCTCGGTGAAGGGGTGTGTGGCGGGTACTGCAAGTGGTGAGGCTGGGGAGACATCCATCGAGACAAGGGTAGAACTGGTGAAGTCGGATTCATCAAAACTGTTGTAGTAATAGTCGGATCCAGGGTTTTCTGTGTTAACAGAGTGGGGAGATGACATTTTTATATGTTGAGGTGATGGGCAAGCTTGTATTTGTAAAGGGCTTCCTTGGCATGTTCCTTTATATTTGTTTCTGGTTCCCAAGTGTTGGACAAATGCGGAAAGCCCTTCCACTTCACCAAGTACTTGTGTTCCTTTCTGTGCCCCTTGGTGCAGTGGTTGAGTATAGCCTCCAACTCCCACTCGACCTCGTCATCTACCAGTTTGGGCATAGGCTGAGCTGGGGCAGGCCCATACTCATCAGTTTCCATATATGGGTAGATCCGTGATGTATGGAACACTGGATGAACCTTCCAGTTTGATGGGAGATCTAACTGTACCGCCATGGGCGATATTAACTTGGTAACAAGGAACAGTCCCAATCTCCTCGGCTCGAGTTTAGCTGACTGTCCTTGAGTTCAGAGATTAGCCGAATTGAGCCGAACCTTATCTCCTTCCTTCAGAGGGATATAACTTCCTTTGCTGCAGTTCCTCATTACCTGTTGCGCCCTTTTATGAGACAACATTGCCAGATCCCGATTTAAAGCAAGGGATTGTAGGCATTCATCAATGGATGGGGCGACAGTTGTTTGTGTGGCAGGGTAAGGGGACAGGTCATACCTGTAAAGGAGGGAGAATGGGGTTTTTCCATGAACTGAATGAACTTGCAAATTGTGGGCGAACTCGGCATCCGGAAGTTTTCGTGCCCAAGAATTAGGTAGTTCTGCACAGTAGCATCACAAATACATTTCAAGTTCTTGGTTGACTCGTTCACTTTTGCCATTGGTCTGTGGGTGATAGGCTGACGATAACTTGGTCTTGACACCTACAGCTTTGTACAGCTCATGAGTAAAGGCAGAAGCGAACTGCAGTCCTCGATCAGATATGATGCTTTGGGGAAGGCCGTATCTTTGATAAATGTTGCATTGGAACAGCCTTGCTAATTCCACTGAGTCAGCCATTTTGTTGGTTGGCACGAACACCGCTGCCTTCATAAGTCCCTGATCAACCATGGTAAGGACTGAGTCATATCCCTCAGACAGGGGTAAATCAGTGATGAAATCCATGGAGATCTGTTGGAAAGGCAGGGGGTTTGACAGTGTGTCATTCGGTGTCAAAGGGGGTGTGATTGGGTGAGTCATGACCTTGTTGGCTTGACAAACAGGGCATCCCTTGACATAGTCGCAGACTGACTTCCACATTCCAGGCCACCATACTTCTGTCATCATCTTTTTTATCATCGCCTTTACTCCAGGGTGACCAGCCAATGCATGATCATGATATTCACTTAGGCACTTTTTTCTGGTTGTCGACAGAATATACAACTGTTGCTTGTACCGTTTCGTTCCGTCTTTGGTGATGACCACCTGTTCGTTGTCCATGGAGAGTGTAGAATCCTTTGGCATTTTGCTCATGGCGCATTCATACACCTCTTGAGAGATAATGTAGACTCCTTTTTGTGGTTCAACAACTGTTTGTTCCTTGTTCATGACTCGTTGTTCCAAAACCATGGGAGCTTGACTGAACTTTGTTGGGCGAACTGACAAATTTGACGAACTTACCCCCTCTGAAAGCCACATGGTTTTGGGCAGGGCAGCAGCTGTAGTTGCAGGCTCCTCTCCATGATCCGAACGTCTGGATAGCACATCAGGTGCTCCCATCAGCCGACCAGATTGATGTGAAAAAACGAGCGGGTACCCCTGTAGGGTATCGAGCCATCTTGCCTGGTGAGGAGTTAACCTTTGTGGATGACACCAGTAGGTGAGATTCTTGTGGTCGGTAAAGACCACCATCAGTTCTACAGGGGAGATGAGGTAATGGTGGAAAGCATCCAACGCATGGATCACAGCTAGCATTTCCAAGTCGAAGACTTGATACCATTGTTCCACCCCTTTGAGGGACTCGGAGAGGAAATGACAAGGGTGCCATTTGTCATCCGTCCCTTTCTGAGCCAGGACGGCTCCAGTTCCGACTTTAGAGGCATCTGTAAACAAGGCAAATGGTTTGCAGTGATCCAGGATTTGCAAAACGGGGGCCGAACATAGCAAGTCCTTTACTTTCTGGAATGCTCCTGCATGTTCTGTATCCCAATGCCATTTTACATCCTTCTTTGAGAGATTATGTAGCAGTCTTGCAATCTGTGAGAATGATGGAATGAACTGGCGATAAAAATTGCAAAAGCCTAAGAACAAGTGGATGTCTTGTAGACAATGGGGTGTGGGCCAGGTTTCGACTGTATCGGTTTTAACTGACACCGTCTTCATGTTTCCTTGTGTAATTTTCATGCTGAGGAACTCGACTTCCTCTGCCTCAAACAGGCATTTCGAGATTTTCAGGCGAAGTTGTTCCTTTTGACATACTGTAAGGAACTTTTTGATGTACTGTCGAAGTTTGGGCAATGTTTTGGCATGTACCACTACATCATCCATGTAGCCACACTGTTGTTGGCATTGCAGTTGTGCCATGAAAGTTGTGTCCATAAACCACTGGAAGGTTGGGGGAGAATTGCACTGTCCAAAGAACATTACAGTCGGTTCAAACAGCCCTCTTGGCGTTAGAAATGCTGCTTTCCACTGATCCTCTGGCTTCACCCTTACGTTGGTGAACCCCCATCGTACATCGAACTTAGCAAAGTATTTCAATTCGCATAGTTCATCAACCAGTTGTGGAATATTGGGAAGGGGATAGGAGTTGTGGATCGTATGGGAGTTGAGGTATCGATAATCCTGGACTAGACGTTTTTGTCCATCCTTTTTGGCCACAAAGAACACTGGCGCTGACACTGGCAATTCGGAAGGAACAATTTTTCTGCATGCCAGATTTTCATCAATAAACTCATTGAGAGCTTTCATTTCGTCCGGCAACATCAGATATAACGTTGCCTTTTTCATGAGGCCCCTGTTGTCCTTTTGGAACTCGGCCTTCATCCAAATTCGTGATCGAGTCCTTTTCGAAATCTTGGAAGAGGAATATCTTCTTCTGAGAACACGTCAGCGAACTCCTTGTACTCTTTTGGTAGATCCGGTATTTCCGAATGTTTGGCTTCCATCTCTAACTTGGTAGAGATCGTTGTGCGATTTACAGAGGTGGTCTTGACCTCATGCATATCGTCTTTCTTCTTTGGCGACATTTGTGGGGAGTCACCCCATCCTTTGATTTTCTGAGTTTCCCAATTAATTATGGGTTTCTCCTTTTGAAGCCACGGCATGCCTAGTATGACATGATCTCTTTTTTCTAGAGGTCCAATGAAGCATAAGATTTTGCAATGTCTTCCTTTTACCTCTGCTTTCAGGTAGCACTTCCGGGTTATTGGTCGACTTGTTGTTCCATCAAACCCTACCACCTTCCAAGGTTTCTTTACTGTGTAAGTTTTGACTCTAAGTTGTGACACGATTGTCAGTCCGATTAGATTGACCTTGGCTCCACAATTGATTAATGCACTAACTTCCGCTTTATAGTCGAGCAGCTTGATGTATCCGTGTGGGGAACAAGCACACATATCAGATTCATCGTTAATACTGGATA
Organism: Pisolithus sp. B1; assembly: GCA_024663435.1. Classification (NCBI taxonomy): domain Eukaryota; kingdom Fungi; phylum Basidiomycota; class Agaricomycetes; order Boletales; family Pisolithaceae; genus Pisolithus; species Pisolithus sp. B1. The sequence continues at coordinate 38,868 of JANFAA010000091.1, forward strand.
CATGGTAAGCTGACAACACTTTAAAGGGAGGCATACTGGACGGAAGTGAACCAGGATGCCCATTTAAAAATCCAAATGCTTTTCGACCAAAGCATAATACAGATTTTCAGGTCCTCCATACGACTTGATTTCTTTAACCTCCTTAGGCTTTGGAGGTTTCTTGCATTCCCTTTTGATATGGCCTTCATCTCCACAATTGTAGCATTTGATGACGTAGGTCATTCTTCCTCTGGACCACTTCCTCGTTCTTCCTCTTTAGTCTATGTCCATGGCATTAGGGTCTCTGACAGGGGTCGGACGTTGGTAGTTGAAGAGCATAGTGGGGGCCATCTTTCTGTCAAGGATCCTTTTACTTTCAATTTTGCTTATGGCTTCTCTGGCAGCTATGATCCAATCGGATACCATGGTCAGGTTCCTGTGATTGAGAACCAATCTTGAATTTCCTTTCTAAGCCCTTTTCCAAAGAAAATGGCTCCATTGAACGAGTTGTCCCAGAACTTGGCTTGGTTAAACAAGGCCATGAAGCAGGCGACGTAATTTTCGAGAGGGGTAGAACCCTGGGTAAGGGTGACAAGTTTTAGTTGGGCCTTTGTCTTCTGATCACTGCTGGTGAACATGGCTTGGATGGTTGCTTCGAAATTTTCCCACATGTCGTTATAGGTCGCTAAGCCACTATCCGCATGTTTGTTGATATAATTTTCAGCGAAAGCAGCCACAGACCCTTCCATCATGTAAGACAGGGCTAGACCGATTTGAAGGTGGTCGGTTACATAGACATGTTGGTTAATTTGCAAATAGCCTTTAACTTGCATAAGCCAGGCAGGAAGTCGTTTGTGGTCCCCATTATACATGGTAGGCTTGTTGAGGTTGAACTCGTGACCACCATTAAGCTTTTCTTCTGAAGAACAGAAGTTTCCAGGGTTTCGAATCCATTTTTGGCGAAAGGCCTTTGCTAAAATTTCCTCTAACTCTTTCTCTGTAGGCTCCCGATTAAAGAGTGGGTTTCTGGACTTCTCAGCTTCCTGCCCAGAACCACTGGCTCCAATAGACAGTCCTTTGGTTATGTGGGACATTAAGTTGGCAAGAGATTCTTGTTCTTGATCTGGGATTGGCACATCTCCAATAGCGGAACCGAAGTCCGAAAGTCCGTTGTCTATTAACGGCTCGGCATCAGTTTCAGACTCGGGTTCTTGGTCTCGGTAAGTGCCAAGTATAGCTGGATTTCGGAGTGTGGAAGGAGGGATAGGGGCTGCCAACAGTCTGTACTTATGGGCAAACCTTCTTCCGGAGTACTCTGTTGAAGTTTGAGGAGGGATAGGAGGTGCCTTGCTTTTTCCTTTTCTGAGCATAGAGACAGGTGGTTTGGGAGGGCGTCTAGGTTCTCCTGAAGACACCTTGGGCAGCTTGTAGGGCGAGGCAGAGTAGGTTGAGGGATACGTCAACTATTATCCAAAGGATGACTAGTCGAGAGAGTAGGAGAGTAGTGAAGCTAGTTGCTTGACCCATTGTTGCAGGATCGACTAGCGAAGATTTGATATGGGAAAGAAAAAGGCTGAGCATCGTGTCCAAATAATGATCACAGCAGCAGTTTAGAATCTTTTTGCTTTTGTTATGCTGGCAGGCACAAATGTCCTAATAAAGGACAAGTGCATTTAACGATGGCAAGGTAGTTACCTGAGGATGATAAGACTTTGAGTCCTCTTGGCCAGCGTTACTCATATCACCAAAGAAATGGAGATAAACAATAGCATGGTTGCAAGGTAGTGAAAAGATATGGTACATGGCGAGTAGGTAGAGCTTATATACTTTGAGGGACACATAGCCTTGAGCCACATACATATCGATGAGTCCAACTGTCAGACAAGTCAAGGGAGTACTGAAGTATGGGAAAGGCAACTATGTGCAGTAGCGCAGCTATGGTACAAGAATGAGTCAATGAATACAAGCAGGGACCGATGGAAGAAGGGGGAACTGACTAATCAGTGTTGGACTGATGAACACAGGTGAGGCTGATGAGTCAGTGTTGGACTGACGAGTCGAAGTGGTGTGGGTCAGTGTTGGACTGACTACCAAAACATAAGGCTGTCAGGTGACATGCCAGGAATGACCTTGTGGGTGGCAAGAGACAAGACGACAATGGCGGCTATCAAGACAATGAAGAGTGAGGCATAAGTGCGAAGTAGAAGTGGGATGTGGGAGTCAACAGCGGCAAGAACAGAGTTTTGTAACAATGTTAATATCCAGTTCCATGTGTCTAATGGAAACTCACTGCATGACACCATGCCCAATTACCTGATATAAAGTTTTCCCAACAATGCTGCCCTGTAGGTTCAAATTCACAATAGGGAACATAATCGAAATGTTTGTGGAAGTCAGGGTTGCCCAGAAGGGTCTTGACCACAGCATTTGGATCCCAGAACCAGATGTCATAACCTTTTGACATCCACCCATGCACATTGCATTCTGGTATTTTACCTGCATATTTCACCTGGAATGATTTCCAAGGAATGTCACCATGTGGAATGGTGTTGGTTACTTGGTGTAAGTCCACATGGTCAACAAAAGGTGCCTGTTCATTGTGATGGAGTACAGATGCTGTCCAGAGTTGCATGAGCCTATCCACATGTGATTGTGGCATCTGACTGGTGGTAAACAAGAATTCTGCTGTCTCAAATTCGACACAAGAGGTAAAAGGATACCAATCATTTTTGTCGGGCCCATTTTGAGGTGTTGGTTGAGTACCTGGCAGAAGATCATTGCCAAACATATCTGTCAGTGTTGCTACACAGTTTAGACCATGTCAATCATGAGTATGGATTGTCTCACCATCCAGAATGGTATGATTGTCGCGAGTGCATAATGACAGTTCGTGTCCCATGGGTGGAGGTGAATCTTCGCAGACACAAGCCTTCCACACAGTTTGTTCATTCATACAGGGGCCAGAATGGGTGCTACTGATGTGCTGGGTCAGTCCTGAGCAATTTTTCAATTTTCGAGAGCAGAACGGGCAAGAAAATTCATGCTGGGGCTGGGAGGACATGGACACTAGTCTAGAAAATAGGGCTTGTGTGCATAAAAACCAAAAAAGGCCAAGAGGGTGACACCATGCTGCATGTTCAAACTTTGTCACCCCATCTTGCATGTCCAAACTTTGTCACCAACCACTCACACTTTGTTGCTAGCTGCTCATTCCAGAGAAAATCATTCATTTTCACCACTCTCATTTCTGATTTTTCCTATTTCAACCATGGTCCAAACTTGGGAGAGGAATAAAGACACCCACCCCAGTCAACTTGTGGCCCCCAAAGCCCACAGATCAAAGGAACAGGTTGTGGAGGAGCAAGTGGCCAAAGTGGCCACATCCAAACAAAGGGCTGATGAATGGTTGGGCCGAATTGTTGGTCTAGCATCCTTGGAGCAACAAATGATGGATGAGAGCCACCAAGTGATGACTCAGGTGGCAAGGCCTCCTGCATCCCAAGTGTGCAAGATTGCATGTACTCTTAGTGTACACAATTTGAAAGATAGTGAACACCTACCAGGTGGGTGACGTTGGCATTCAGACTGGTTACTATTGCTGACTCCTGTCCTGCTGAATCGCACAGAGTCAGCCCTATTTGTTAACCATGATGGACACAGCCACAAGAAAACAAGTGTCCCTAAACTAAAGCTGTGAGAAGAAGTTCAATCAATGGTTAATCAACAGAGTGAAGGCCAGACCAAGATGCAGGGAGGTCGAGGGAAACGAAAGGCATCAGCAGAACTTGATAAGGATCAGTGCATTGTCACAAGTCATGTGGTTGCAAATACTAATCAACACTATTAATCTCATTTGCAATGAAGGCTAAACAAAAAGGCCAAACCTTCCAAACTGTTTGGTCTTGCACCAAGGCATCACTCACCATCCAGTGCAAGTTGCACAAGAGAGCCATCTCCACATTCCCGTAATCTCAGTTGCTCCCAAACACCAAGTGTAAGATATTTTTCATCTGCAAGCAAAAGGACATTGCACTCCCATACACCACACTGCAAGCATTTCATAATTTTTCTTCAGGAAACAAACTGAAAAAAGGAAGGGAAGAGATACTCTTTTGATTTTGATATTTGGAAAGAAAAAATGCAGAAATAATGTTTTATTCTCTTTCAGAAAACATGGATTGATGCTAATGCTGATTAGTGTAGAAGCTCATGGACATTACCATTGATCTATGTTTCTGCACAGAGAAGATAAAGTTATATTTGCATTTTTTGTGGCAAATCATCCAAAGTAAAAGAGTATCTCTTCCCTCCATTTTTTCAGCATGTTTTCTGAAGAAAAATTGTGAAATGCTTGCAGTGCCATCTCTCACTCAGCTCCATTTGGGTCCTGTCTCTAAGCCTCAGAGCTGCTCCTTGATCCATCATCCAATCTCTAGTTCTGTGAACATGCCTGTGGATGATTATGGTGGTTTCCATGAGGAAGATGAATCAGTCGAACCAGAATTTGCTCTTCAGCATGAGAGGACCACATTAAACAGTGAGGTAAGTCAATGAGTTGTTCAAAATGTGCATCAACTGATTCATTATATTGCAGACTCTTCTTCAGATCACCTCTGAAGATGATGAGTCTGACATTAAGCCAGCTATACCCCATGTACTTGGCACATCCAAGTCCATGTTACCTGAAGACATTTCTGTCCGGTTTCAGGAGGTTTTCATCCCAACACTCCTTGCATATTGTGGCACCACCCCAAACCCATGGAATCTCCCATGCTTGCTTGAGGACATCATTGCTGAGTTGTGGTGTGTTGTGTTTCCTCCAATGCTGCCATATAATGTGGAGTTGTATGGTCCAGGAACACCCACCCATTGACTGGTAAGTAACAATTTTTCTTGCCCCTCCCTAGCTAAAATTTCCATAATATATAGGCTCACCAGCATACCTATGACTGGCATAGTGGATTTGCTGGGGTGGTGGAAAAAGTCACCACAATGTGGTTCTACTCAGATGAATTTTCAGATGATGAGAGTCATGCAGCATGGGCTGATTGGGCAGTTGATGCACAATGTGGTTTTCCTTTTGTTTTCCAGTATATGAAGCCATCCAGCAGTGTGCATTTCCCAGTTTCACTCAAATTGACACTGACATCTTTTGTAGCATGGTATTGGCATGTTCTGTGCACCACTCATTCTTCAGACCCTGGCATACCATTATACCAAGACTGCCAGTGCAGTTTCATGTCCCCAGATCAATGTCTATCCACATGGTGCCCTTACATTGGCTACTGCAGTGGTGAGCTGCCCCTTACATCAGGCTCTCAGAAATATTCACAGGTCATTTGCATAGGTTGAGTGAGCTATCTCGATGTGGGTGGAGATTGGCTGTCAGACTGATGAAAGCAAATTGCTCACTGGCACTTTTTCTGAAAAAGGCCAGTGGGGTGAGAGCTGTGCCTCATATGCCCTCTCGATCACAATGCTGACAAGTACTGCATGGGGGGAAATCAAAGGTGGTGTTCTTGACTTTGTGAAGCATGGAAGATGGTTCAAGCCTGTATCCTCTGAAGTGAAGAAGGATCCACGTGCCTTCATCATGGACTGCAATTCCAGTGATGACAACAGTACTGACAGCCTCAGGCATGATGATGACGGTCTGCAAGTCCATACTAGCTGGGAGAAGTGGGCCGATAACGAAGATGTTCCTGCCCCCATTGTTTCACCTCAGTTCCCTGATACCAACTTCTATGCTGCTGGCCCCCAGCTCACACTCTGCCCAGCTCCTGTCACCGATGCCTCCACATCCCAACCTACTGTTGGCACAGATGCCCAATGCCACCTGCAACCTCCCATGGCTTTAGGGTCAGACCTTTGCCCAGCTCCTCTCAAGGTCAATGAGCACTCTGCCTGCCATTCAATGTCAACACCAGATGATGACTCCATTCTCCATCAAAATGATGGCGGTCCAAGCAAGCAGTGGACCCATGTCCCACTTCCCAGTCACAATCCATTCACATTTAATGGCCTTGGCAGTATGGATGGAGTCTATATGGTGTCCTCAGGCCTCAGGTTTCATAACAAGTTTCTGAGTGGTCCATTGGCAACAATTGATGCTGACCATGAGACCTGACAGTAACTGATGTCTGATTGCTATGGAGTCAATCCTCAATACCCCTTCTCCATACCATTATTTCTGTGCCAACATCATCACCACTCCACCACATACATTTGATATCAAGAACTGTCCTGTCTTCTCACATTCTGCAGACCCCAATTTACTTTAATCATATGACATTCTTGTGGCTACATGTTCTCCTGTGTCACTGCCTTTAAACTCCCTTCAATCCACCACTCATTTTAATTGTGCTACTTCTTCTAGCTAGTACAATTATTTTAATCCTATATTTTGACACTTGCAATGCATGTGTTTGGTGTTACCTGAGCATCTGAGTGTGTCTGAGCATGTCTGAGCATGTCTGAGAGTCTGAGCATGTCTGATGTATTGCTGTGGGAATTCTCCAGTTATGAATCAGACAACTTTAGACAAGCCAGACAGATCAGAGCATTAGTCAGATGTCTGAAGTATCTGAGTCATCTGAGCTGTCTGAACTGTCTGGGCCAGACATGTCCAGATGAACCAGACTCGATGTAACTTTCCTGATGTTGCAAGTTGCTCTTGTGACACTTTGTCAGCCATTTTTGCCCTTCACTGGGCAGTCACTATGTGTAACATCATCCAAAGGGATGCATAGGACCCTTCATATGTGTTAGATGCATATATGTTGTCCACTGTGTCTCCAAGAAGCCTACTGCAGTACTCCATTGGGTTTAGGTGGTGTTCTCCCACCCAAATGTCCTGTGCCACTGTTGGCTCTCAGAACTAGCAATGGCAATGTTCAGAAAACTAAATGGCTCCGCTCGAAGCCTGCAATTACAATGCATCATTAGACACAAAAGCCAAACACTTTTTTCTCAATATTTCACCAGGTAAGTTAGCACACAATGTACGTCAAGAGGAGTCTGAAGTTTGGGTTGTCCAATTCAGTGGCACCTGTAGCTAGGCAGGCAGCCACGATCACTGCAAGACTGGGTTGACTGTTCTGTCAATGCCTGAAGTACACCTGGAGAGCAACCCATCTTCACTGAGAGGGATGAATGGAAGCCCTTGAACATGCTTCTGAGTGTACCCCTTGTACCCAGGACCGAGCAGCCCATATGGGTGCATTCACGAGGTGCTAAGGGTGAAGATGATTGGTGGTCTCTGTATGACAGTCAAATCTGCCTCTTGTTTTGGTTTTTGCCCTGTGATTTTGGTTAGAAAACAGTTGGCAGCTGTCAGTGGGGCATCCATGACACACATTACAGCCATATTAAAAGCAGAGGCTATGTATAAGTGGTGCCTGCTCTCTTTTGTGTGTTCAACAGGCTGTTTGCAATAGTCACCACAACCTGAAATGCTCAGCAAGAACATTGAGATGTACCAAAATGTGGATTGTTGAATCCATAAATGGTTATGACTGAAGTAATTGGGTTTGCTGCCCAGCAGGGTGAACACAGGAGCACCGATGGGCAACAGTAGGCACTCGAAGGCCAAGGCAGGTCAATTCTTTGGTTCATGATAACAGGCAGGAAGCATTAACTGTACAAGGCAGTTAGGGCCAGGAAAACCCCTATGTAAGAATAAATACCCCAGCATTGGCAAACTATATAGAGGTGAGTAGCAATAGTGGACCCCCAATGGAGATGATACACAATGAATATTGAGCCACACAATGTGCCTTCATGGAGGATTGAAGAACCCTCAAACTATGCATAGGAAAGTTACAAGAACATACATGAAAACTGATCATTGGCTTTGCCATGACTGAGCTAAATGTAAGTTATAAGGAGAGGAGACAGAAAAGGTACAATAGTCCATGGCTGTCCAAAGAGATACCAAGGAACCATGCAGAAAATGTGAGATTGGTACAGAAGCTAAGGGAAAAGCATTCGAGGGCTATTAGCAGCCAACTGCACAGAAAGTGTCAAAAGTACATGGACAGAAATGAAGAAGGGTCTGGAGGCATAGCAGCAGACAATCACAAGAAACATGTTACAGCAGTTTGTGAAAACGTTGAGAAAAGCAAAATATTTGCCACACATGAGAGTTGTTCTGGAAAAGGAAATGTAGGAAATTGAGTAGTACAGTACACTAATAGCACTACTGTTCGACCCTGCAATGCTTCTTCATTCTGCTAGTGAATGGCCTAGGCAGTCAGCACTTCAGCACTTCAGTAATGGTCAAGGAGAAGAAGAAGCTTACAGACTATCAGCATTCCAGCATGCTCCACATTTCCTCTGCCACCACTTGACAACAATGTTGATAAGCAGCTCACCCTCCCACTCAGTAGTTCTGCATCTCTTACTTGGCAACAGCAATTGTACAATAATGTCTGACTACTCAAAGATGTACCTGGGATGTTTGAACCAACTGTAAACTTTCTCAGCCACTACACAACTTGTAGCTTCCATCAATTCAATGACAACATCTTCCTGCTGGTGTATCCCAGCCACATGGTGTTGTATGTGGGCCTTGATATGGAACTCTGCACAGCAGAGCTCATCTAATTCTGAAGCAAGTTTCTGGAGCATTTTTCAAGATAAACCAACACTATTGAGTGTTCAGGAGAGGGCCAAGGTGGAGATGAAGATATTGTGTTGAATTGTGAGCCAGGTACAGAGCTTGTCAAGGTAGAGGTTGGAATCCTGGGAGAACAGGTCTTCCATTGCAGTCAGAAGAGCTCTTGTGATAGTTTGGGCACTCCCTGTCAGTGGTGAGGGTGGCCATTCCCAGGACCCATGTTCTGCTAGTATCCATTGCCAGCAATAGCAACTGCTGGATGAAACACCAAGAGCAGCACAGACATCCTCAATTTCCCAGCCAGAATCCCAGAGATGGATTGCACAGTCCTTGAGGTCAGAGTGTCATGATCATGCAGGTCCACCTCACCCTGGTCCACCCAAGGTCCAATGTGCATGTGAAAACTCTGGAGTGTGCAGGAAAACTCCAGAGTACACAGGAAAACTCCAGAGTGCATGGGAAAACTCTGGAGTGCATGGGAAAACTCTGGAGTGTATGGGAAGAACTCCAGTTCAAGGTGGAGTTGTGAGAACTTTCTCTTGCAGCCTTGTTCTATGTTTAGCTTAGTATTAACCTTCATTTGCTTGTTTACTAATACTTGGTGTTTGTCAGACCTGTGTCTGCCACTGGTAGGCTGGTCTCTGGACTAGCCCTTAGTCACTCACTTACTAACATTCATACATAGCCACTTCTTTGTTACCAAGACTTCCAGAACTCTGGTAGTTGTCCTTCTGGACTTGTAGTATATATACCTACCTGGCTCTGTACTGTAGCCCTCAGTCTAGTAATCAACTTAACACCCAAACACTTGTCTGACACCTGAGGACTTCAGTCCTAAACTCCTGGACTGTCTGTCTGGTACCCTGGTGTCTACCCTCCTTGACCTCCTGGCATACCCAGACTTGTCTAAGGGCACAGCACATAAGCTGAGGCCAATTGGGTAGTGTCCCCCCTTGTCCATCTTTCTGTCCCCTAGATATGGATTGTTCTGGAACTCCAGAGTTCAAACTCCAACCCAAACCCCCCTTCAGAGTTCTTGGACTTTTAATCTCTGACCTTGGACCTCCCGTTGGGAAATGTGTTTAACACAGAGCTGATATGGCAATATGGCATGGAGGAGTGCTGTACTAGGACAATGAGGTGAGGGCCAAATGGTAGTGCTATTAGCATACTGTACTACTCAATCACCTACATTTCCTTTTCTGGAACAACTCTCACACATGCCAAATATTTTGCTTTTCTCAATGTTTTCACAAACTGCTGTAAACTCTAGTGCACTTGTATGGGGGAGTCTCATCAGTGTTGATTTGAAGAGGCAGCTTTCTTTTTTTGCCCATGGAAGATGCAGGAGGTCACAGGACAAGAAACCAGAAAAGGGAGCCCCCTAGCTCAGCCCTGTGTTCCCACACAATTCCAAAACAGGAAGGTCTTTCATGGAGCTCTTAGTACAATTCTGTTGCAAAGCAAAGGTCCAACACTTTCAACCACACTACACACCCAGAATTTCTTAGAGACCATTGTCTGTCTCCAGATGAAGGAGTATTCTTCTTTTTTTCATGGGGGAAGATGGAGCAGGTGGCACAAGTAAGCAGATACACCAGATTTCAGTACTGTACATGTCATGTCAGATAGCAGCAATGGCCCACATCAGCAAACCCCCCCCCTCTATACAGGTCTGTACACATATCCATACAGTGAGTGAAAAAACATGTGCAATGTTTGGCTGTTTTGTACTAAGTCCGGTGTAGCGCCATGAGGCGTGGGAATCCTGCTTAGCCTTGGTGAGGTGGGTGGTAGTACTCGCTCTTGGCTACAAAATGGTCCCAGGATCACGTGATTTGGTGCAGTAGTCATTGAGATATGTCCATTATAAAACAGCTACACCATTGCACACATTTATTCACTTTTGAAAAGTGAGGGGTATTTGGGGAATATCAGTACTTGGTATAGCCTCCTTTTGCTTTAATCACTGCCTCCACCCTCCTAGGCATGCTTTCAATCAACTTCTGACACTCTTCAGCTGGTATATTGTTCCACTCCACCTGAGTCCTCTCCCACAACTCCAGTATTCCCTTGGGAGGATGCTCATACTCTGCAAGCCTCCTCTTGAGGTAACCCCAGGCATGTTCTATGGGGTTGAGGTCAGGGGACTGTGCAGGCCATACCATAGTCCTAAAATCCTGCTCCTCTAGCCACTCCTTGACCTGTTTGCAGGTGTGCTTGGGGTCATTGTCCTGCTGGAAGATGATGTCAGGAGGATGGAGACCATAATACTCAAGGGAATCTTGTAGTTCATCCTTCAAAATTTGGAGGTAGAGGTCTCCATCCATCCTACCATCAATCTTGGTGCCATACCCAACACCCTCCCAGGTCATACAGCCCCACATCATGAGAGACCCTCCTCCAAACTTCAGTGTCCCCTCTACTAGCCTATCATTCAGCTTCTCCCCTGGCTTTTTCCATGCCCATTTGCGCCCATCTGACCCCAGGCGATTAATTTTAGTCTCATCAGACCATACCACCCTCTTCCAGTCCTCCAAAGTCCAATCTTTATGGGCATAGGCAAAGTCCAACCTTGCCTTGCGATGCTTGGCAGAGAGGATAGGTCGTTTTCGCTTTACCACAGCCTTCATACCAGTCTTCTTCAGGTGCTGGCGAACAGTATTTGGGTGGAGGGGCTGGTTGATGACATTGGTGAGAGTTTTGGTCACCTGCACAGCATTGTCTGCCTTCTGAGTTGAGATGAGGTGGATGGCATGGCGGACATTAGCAGGGGAAAGCTTGGATGGACGACCTCCAGTGGACTTCTGCAGGCTGGAACGCTCCTTGGAACGAAGTCTAGAGATGGTAGAGCAATGTAGGCCAGTACTGGAGGCAATAGAGGAAGGAGAATGACCAGAATCAAGCATAGTGAGGATAGTATTCCTTTGGGTGGAGGAGATGGATCTCATGGTGGTAAAGGTTGGAAATAAAGAAGCGTGTGAACTTGTTCAAACTCAGACACAATGTTTATATGTGTATCTTTGTTTGTAGGACCAAACAACCACAATTATCTCTTCATTTGACTCAGATTTTACTTCCAGCCCAAAAGTGAATAAACGTGTGCAATGGTGTAGCTGTTTTATAATGGACATATCTCAATGACTACTGCACCAAATCACATGACCCTGGGACCATTTTGTAGCCAAGAGCGAGTACTACCACCCACCTCACCAAGGCTAAGCATGATTCCCACGCCTCATGGCGCTACACTGGACTTAGTACAAAACAGCCAAACATTGCACACGTTTTTTCACTCACTGTATCTGTACAGACCTGTATAGACCTACCCCAGATTGTTTCAGTACTACAGATTCTCACCACTCACATATGTTGTAGTTGACCAATAATTCAATCATATTATCATAAGCTACCTAAATTACATGTCAAGGTACAAGGATATACATATCTATGTATACTAAGTGGTCACTTATTACTATTAGTAGGGAGAGGGTACCCACCATAAGGGTAGTGGTAGGAAAGGAGGGTGGTGAGGGAGGGATGACAATGAAGATGATGGTGAGGAAGAGGGATGGTAGTGGTAGTGGAAAGAGATGTGGTGTTGGAGTGAGCTGGGTTTAAATATCCTTTTCTGCTTACCTCAGCAACTTTCGAAGCCAGCTGTGTGAGTTGTGTGGCACACCTCTACATATTTCAAACTCAGATTCAAACTCCACAAAATGAAAGTTGTAGCCCATGATCACAGGACCATGGGAATATTTTTACCTTAGTAATATCTCCTTTTTTGGGTGAGATATTCACAAAGTTCTCATGGAGTCCTGGTTTGCAAAAATAAAAAAGTGGCTGTACAGTTATGATGTCATAATGAAAGTTGTAGTGTATGATGTCATGATCATGTCAGTATGATTATCTCATCAATATGTTTATTTTTGGATGAGATATGGGCAAATCAAAATTTACACCTGTGGTGTCTGTAGGTCTGTGGAGTCTGTAGGGTCTGCAGGGTCTGTAGGGGTCTGTACTTGGTCTGTGGAAAATCTGTACCATCTGTGGGTCTGTGCCTCTGTACCAAACCCAGGGTTTTGCTGATGCAGTGGGACAACATGAAGTGAACCTCAATGAGTGCACTCTGCAGGGATTGGTGATAGGCAAAAGGACAGATGAGGTCAATATTGAGGTCATAGGCAGGGACAGGTAAAAGATGATGCATAAAAGGCCAAGTTGCAGCAGCAGTGGCAAACTTATGAGTACCTCATCACAGATGAGATGTCAATGTTGGGAAGATGTTTCTTGCTCACCTGTCACACAACATTGCCATTGGTAAAATGATGGAGGGCAGCCCAGCATGCTGTGACTCATTTGGTGGCATCAGTGTCATCATGTGTGGCAATTTCCATGTACCAGAGGTTCTGGCAGAGGATGACTGCCTGGTAGTATTAGATAGAAAGGGAGCATCATGGTGGTCACATATCTGTGCCACAGAATGAATATATGTTGGCATAAAGTGCATGTGCAGTCAAAAAGTCATGTGTCAACATGTCACACTGCAAAACCAGAAAAGGGAGCCCCCTAGCTCAACCCTGTGTTCCCACATAATTCCAAAACAGGAAGGTCTTTCAGCTGTCTGATGGTTCCCACAGCATTTATGGTGTGGAAGAAACCTTGCCAAGCAAGGTAACCTTAGTTCAGTCACATTCCAGCTGCTGTTCACCATACTGAAGGCAATGGGGCACATGGGGGTAATAGGCATTGCTCTAGTTTTTGTTACTCTGTCCATTACTGCCATTGTCATGCTGTCATCGATATCTCCATCATAGTTACTCATATCATCATTGTGGCCATCATGGGTCCTCTATTCATACATTCTCCTGTGAGCATTGAAGCTCCTGCCTTTAATCATGCTGCACCAGTAGTCCTGACATGTAGAAACCAGGAGCTCAGAAGTAAGAAGAGTGCAAGAATACACAGTAGAAAAGTTGAAGGGTAGCAAGGGAACAAGAGAAGTACAAAATGAAGTAACTAGAAGAATGCTGGATGAGTGCTTGAATATCCATCCTACCTGGATGGAATCAATAAGTTTAATGGCCATGGGTCATGAGAGGCAGTCATCACCAATACTCAATGCCTATTTCATGTATTTTGCCTTTCTTGCTCCTTTTGCTAAGCCCACATGTATTGCCTTTTTCAAACAACAAACACCATGTGGCATTGTACCAGTGCTGTGGGCCATGCACAACCACATGCCATGTGCCAGCGAGTCCTCCTGCATCCAACTCATTCCCCCCCTTCCCCCCCCTGCTTGCCTCCCTCTACCCAGCTCTCCTTGGTCATATCCCAGCCAGTATGACTGCTACAGTATACTGAATACTCTTTGACCTGTGAATAACCTGCACTCTGTTAGGCCAGGTATCACTCTGACAGGAGATATCACTCACTGATAAGGATCATACCACCCCTACATCACATTTTTGGCCTCTTTCAGTACTTCCTTCTCCCCCTGGTAAGCCTACAAACCTTCTATCACTGTTCCTCAGTGCATTGATATCATCTAACTGCACTCCTGACCTTTGTTTGGCATCTCTTTCAGGTTTGGGACTGCAATCTTCACATTTTTGGGTTCTTTGTTGGACAGATCTCCATCAGGTGGCCTTGGTGAGTGTGCCCTTGCCCATCTCTCTCATATACCTGCATGTTCTGGCCATTTTGACCAAGTTATTTTCGCATTTTTCAGTTTTTGGACTGCAATTTTCGCATTTTTGGACCCTTTCTTGGACATTGCCTTGGTGAGTGTGCCCTTGCCCACCCCTCTCACATACCTGCATGTTCTGGCCATTTTGACCAAGTGATTTTTGCATTTTTCAGTTTTTGGACTGCATTTCTTGCATTTTTGGACCCCTTCCTGGACAGATCTCTGTCAGGTTGCCTTGGTGAGTTTGCCCTTGCATTTCCTTCTCAGTCATTTTGACCATGTTTTTTTTAAGGTTTTCTTTTGTGCCTTTGGTTACACAGATATTTGTCCAGGTGCCCTTCCCCTTCCAATCACTGATGATCTCACTTACCTATGATGCCTTTCTGCATCCCAGTCTCCTGGAAGTACATATTTCTTCTTTGGTAAGATTTCCCTGCCCACCACTGAACTTATCTTGCTCATTCATGTCCTCAGTGTCAAGTATCTGGACAAAGTTACCTGTGTAAGTCTATATTTCTCTACCTGCTGTTGATCCCACTCCCATACAGTGAGCAACAAACATGTTGCAATGTTTGCAACACTTTAATTGAAGGCTGTATAACACTTGAGAGAGTGTGGCTGTGCAACTCTTCTGGTGGGCACTTTTATAGCCCTTGGTCTGGGCTTTCTATCAAGCCATATTAGAAACCATGAGGTGCATGGGTTCACATTCTATGAGCCAATTACTGCAGCATGTGCATTGCAATGTTTTTGTTGCTGACATCCTGAGAGATGATATCCATATGATGGGCATTGTTTTAATGGTGGTACTGCTTATATAATGTGTCACATGACTGGATAAATGGTTCAACCACCCACAAACAATGCCAAACATTGAACTTTCAACCAACCACCATGCCCAAGGCTGTTTCCTCTGCTGCAACCAATACCATCCTCTCCCTGCTGCATCAGGGCCAATCTCTCAGAGATATCTCTAGTACTACTGGTGTCCATTATAGCACCATTAGTAGAATATGCTCCCAGCATTGTCCCAGCATTGAAAAACCCCCTCCTGGTCATCCTTCCATCATTACCCCCACTGATACCCAACATGCCATGTGTCTAATCAGTTCTGGGAAGGCTGAAAATGCTGTGGAGGTGGCCAAATCACTTCAGGAGATGAAGAGCAAACCCATCTCCTCCCAAACAGTGCATTGTCACCTGTGCAAAGTTGGTATGAAGGCTGTGGTGAAGAAGAAATGACCCCTACTGTCCAAGTGACATAGGCAGAACAGGCTAGACTTTGCTCTGAGCCACCAATGTTGGATAGTGGAGGACTGGAAGAGGGTTATCTGGTCAGATGAGACCAAAATCAATAGGCTAGGGTCAGATGGGAGGAAATGGGTGTGGAAAAAGCCAGGAGAGGGCCTCAGTGATAGGCTAGTAGAGGGGACAGTCAAGTTTGGTGGAGGTTCCTTGGTGATGTGGGGGTGCATGACCTGGGAGGGTGTTGGCTTGGCTTGCAAGATTGATGGTAAGATGGATGCTGACCTTTACACACAGATTCTGGAAGATGAACTCCAAGGGACTCTGCAATATTATGGCAAATTGCCTGAGGATGTCATCTTCCAGCAGGATAATGACCCCAAGCATACCAGTAGGAAGGCCAAGAAGTGGTTTGAAGACCATGAATTTGAGGTCATGAGTTGGCCTGCACAATCTCCCGACCTCAACCCCATAGAATATCTATGGGTAGTACTGAAAAGGAAGGTGGCATCTTATCCAACCCCCCCCAAAGGAATTCATGAGCTGTGGGAGAGGGTTCAGAAGGAATGGGAGGATATAAGTGTCTCCACATGTCAGGATCTCATTGAAAGCATGCCTAGAAGGGTGGAGGAGGTGATAAAAGCCAAGGGAGGATACACTACTTACTGATAATTGTCACTTTTACTATACCATAATGTCAGCAACAAAAACATTGCAATGCACATACTGCAGTAATTGGCTCATAGAATGGGAACCCGTGCACCTCAGGGTTTCTAATATGGCTTGATAGAAAGCCCAGACCAAGGGCTATAAAAGTGCCCACCAGAAGATTTGCACAGCCACACTCTATCAGGTGTTATACAGCCTTCAATTAAAATGTTGCAAACATTGCAACATTTTTGTTGCTCACTGTATGATGCAGTGTCTATCATTCTTACATTGGGGCTGTGACTTTGTGTGTCCATCCAATCATGTAAGTCTTCTGAGCATCAGGTTCATTGGTGTGATATCTCTGATGGTGCATACATGTATCCATCAGGTCCACCCCCCCTACTTCACCACAGCTTGCCCATGATGCTGCTCACCAGGCTGAGTGTGATCAATGTGTCCTTGGCTCTCCTCCCTCCCATCGTCATCCACATCCTGTCCAGGTCCCCCCTGCTCCAATTGTATGTCATGTCCATGTCTGATACATATATGTGAGATTGACCATACATGTCAGACCAATCCTCCTGCACCTCTTCACCAATATATACACCCTGCTCCTCCACCTTTCCTACAGCCTCAGATGATGATGCCCTTTCTTCCCCCACATCAACAGCCACCTATGGGTCATCAAAATTTTCCTGTCCCTCTACCACCCCCTCAGGTCCTTCCTCAGCATGTTGACTACAGTGCTCAATTGTTGGAGGGGTTTAATCATGACCATGAGAGGCATTGTCAGCACAGACACAACCAAAGAACCAATAATCCACCACCTCTGCCTCATGCTGGGCCATCTCATGCTTCCCCCCCCCCCCCCCCCCACCAAATTACAACACATACCAGCAGGTCAGCAACTTTGAACATCAGGCAGAGCAGCAGAGGCATCAGCAGGCTCAGCATTTTGTAGGTTATGAAGGATGAAGTTTGGACTGGACCAAAAGAACTAAAGAGAAGTATATATCTAAGTAGACATTAGTACTGTGTTAGATTAGAACAGAGAACATAAACTGTACCTCAGACTTCAAGTTGGACAAAGACTGAGGTATGAGTAGAAAATATTCCAGCTAAGTAAAAAGGGTGATTATGTAAGTAGGAAAATGTTCTCACTGACCAAGTATGACACAACACCACAGATTTCCAACACACCCACTCAGTGGATAAATGATTTCTAATAAATGATACCCATACCCTTAGTAAACCAGACATGTTTCTCCCATGTGAGTCCCTTGGTAAGGATGTCGGCCACTTGGGTATTCATCGAAACATAGTCAACAGCAACCTCACCCATCTCCAGCTGTTCACAAATAAAATGGTGTTGAATTGAAATGTGCTTCATACAATCATGAAACACAGAATTTTTTGCTAATGACATAGCTGACTGGTTGTCGAGTAGGAGTAGGGTTGGCTCAAGTGAGGGAACCATGTCGAGCTCATGGACTAGCATTCAAATCCAAATGGCTTCCTTTGTTGCTGCAGATACAGCCATATACTCTGCTTCAGTACTGGACAGTGCAATGGATGTTTGTTTCTTTGATGACCAGCTGACTGTGCCATTGGCAAGGATGAAAACATAGCCAGTTATTGACCACTGATCATTTATGTTGGAGGCCCAGTCTGTGTCTATGTAGCCAAAAACACTTTGCACAGAATCACCTGAGTACACTAGGCATGCATCAGTTGTTCCTCATAGGTACCGATATACCCGTTTGAGGGCTGCCCAGTGGGCCTCCCCAGGTGTGGCAGCATACTGGCTCAATGCACCCACTGAAAATGCTAGGTCAGGTCAGGTTGCTAGCATAGCATACATTAGTGCACCAAGTGCACTCTGATAAGTCTTGTTATCAAACTCCAGCTTGTCTAACTTTGCCAGTTTCAAGTTAGGATCGATGGGTGTGGCAACTGCACAACCCTCATGCATCCTGAAATGTTCGAGGATACCTTTGACATAGTGCCTCTGTGAAACCTCTATAATCCACTTGTCATGATCTCATATGATCTCCATTCCAAGGATCCATCTCACCTCTCCTAGGTCTGACAGGTCATACTCCTTCACAAGTGCCTGCTTCAACTTCTCAATTGCCTTCATGCACTTCGAAAGGATTAGTTTGTTGTCTACATATACCACAATGATGATGATTATGCCATCTTCGACCTTATAGAAAACAGAGTGATCAGCATGGCTTCAAGTGAAACTCAGAGATTTGAATATGGTATGAAGTCATCTGTACCAGGCTTTGTGGGCCTGTTTTAGCCCATACAGTGCTTGTTGTAGGTGCCATACTTTATCACCTGTACCATGGAAACCTGGAGGGAGTTTCAAATAAATTTCCTCATCAAGTTCTCCATTGAGAAATGCAGACTTGACATCCATTTGGTGGATCTCAAGGTCATACTGAGCTGCAAGTGCAAGTAAGACTCAAATGGTCAAGAACTTCATTACAGCATCAGCAAAACCCTGGGTTTGGTACAGAGGCACAGACCCACAGATGGTACAGATTTTCCACAGACCAAGTACAGACCCCTACAGACCCACAGACACCACAGATCTAAACTTTGATTTGCCCATATCTCATCCAAAAATGGACATATTGATGAGATAATCATACTGACATGATCATGACATCATACACTACAACTTTCATTATGACATCATAACTGTACAGCCACTTTTTTATTTTTGCAAACCAGGACTCCATGAGAACTTTGTGAATATCTCACCCAAAAAAGGAGATATTACTAAGGTAAAAATATTCCCATGGTCCTGTGATCATGGGCTACAACTTTCATTTTGTGGAGTTTGAATCTGAGTTTGAAATTTGTAGAAGTGTGCCACACAACCCACATAGCTGGCTTCGAAAGTTGCTGAGGTAAGCAGAAAAGGATATTTAAACCCAGCTCACTCCAACACCACATCTCTTTCCACTACCACTACCATCCCTCTTCCTCACCATCATCTTCATTGTCATCCCTCCCTCACCACCCTCCTTTCCTACCACTACCCTTATGGTGGGTACCCTCTCCCTACTAATAGTAATAAGTGACCACTTAGTATACATAGATATGTATGTCCTTGTACCTTGACATGTAATTTAGGTAGCTTATGATAATATGATTGAATTATTGGTCAACTACAACATATGTGAGTGGTGAGAATCTGTAGTACTGAAACAATCTGGGGTAGGTCTGTACAGGTCTGTACAGATATGGATATGTGTACAGAGTCTGTACAGATCTGTACAGGGGGGGACCTGTCTGTGGGTCTGTGGTCTATACAGACCTGTATAGAGGGGGGTGGTTTTGCTGATGAGGGGCAAATGTTTCTGTGTAGTCAATGCCCTGGGTCTGTGTGAAGCCTCATGCAATGAGACGGGCCTTGT
Organism: Pisolithus sp. B1; assembly: GCA_024663435.1. Classification (NCBI taxonomy): domain Eukaryota; kingdom Fungi; phylum Basidiomycota; class Agaricomycetes; order Boletales; family Pisolithaceae; genus Pisolithus; species Pisolithus sp. B1. The sequence continues at coordinate 58,480 of JANFAA010000091.1, forward strand.
AGTGCTCGATATTGCCAGTGGGACCTTGTTTTATCTTGAATACCCACTTTGAGTCAATGATCTTTTGATCATGAGGGCAATCAACCTCCTCATACAGCCCAATTTTTCAAAATACCTCCAGCTCATCCTGCATGGCCATATACCACCTATCTGAGTCAGCACATGCCATAGCCTCTTCGAACATAGTCAGTTCACCATCATCAGTGGCTCCAGCATGGTATGAGCATTTGTTTTGTTGATTATTCCCATGCACAGCCATGCTGGCTTCAGCTGGCTGTGCGTCATCCTCCCTGCTTCCCTGTGGGCCCTCAAGCTCTGCCACAACTTCATCAACCAGTAAGTCACCTTCATGCCTTGGTAAAGTGCTCTTCTGATAAGCATTGACCATGTATCTTGGGTTGTCATCTTGAATAGGCAGTTTTTGAGCTTGAGAGGACCTTCTAATGGCTGCAGGGGGAATTGGGTGTGGGTATGGCATCTGTGGCCCTCTCACTTGACTAGGACATCATATAGGTGGCCAAGGGTCCTTTCCTGACCTGCCAGGTGCAGTATTGGCCAGTGTTTCAGCACACTTTGGCTCAACTTTTGAGTTTCCTTCATTCAGTGAGTTTGTGCACTCCAAGGGAGATTGGGGAAGATCAGCTTCATCCCGCCTCTCGTTTTCATCGCCCCCCAGCTCCTGAATGGTGCCATCACCAGTCTGTGCAAAATCATCTTGATCTGACAAGTCCTCACCATGTGGCAGATAGTTCTCCTCCTCCTGGTAAGGTTTTTGCATTTTCAGGTCTACATTTCACACTGACCTCTCTTTTGGGTCCCCCATTTTGATGTTTTCATCAATTAGGACATGCTCAGGTCCATCTGGGTCCCCTTCATCGAAAACTACATCCCTTAACTTGATTATCACCCCACTAGGCCTGTGGAGACACTGGTAAGCCCTTTTATTTTCTGCAAACCCGATGTAGATGCATTCTATTGACTTGACATCCAGCTTCTTTCTCTTTTCATCTGGGACATGGACATGAGCTTTGCACCTGAATACTTGCAAGTGTGAAAGTGAGGGTTTGTTGCCACTGTAGACTTCAAATGGAGTTAGGCCATCTTTCAATGTGTAGGTTGGTGACCTATTTATGATGTATGCTGCATGAGTGATCGCTTCACCCCAGTATTTGTTAGGCAGTCCTGCATCATTTAGCATCACCTGGGCACTTTCCACAAGTGTTTGATTCATTCATTTGGAGACACTGTTCTCCTGTGGAGTGTAAGGGTTTGTCTTTTCGTGATGTACCCCTTTTGATTTCAGGTAGGCTTCGAACTCCTGAGAGCTATATTCCCCTCCACCATCACTGCAAAGGTAATTTGGTCTCTCACCAGTCTCTGCTTCAGCTCTCACAAAATACTCCTTCAATAGTGACAGCACTTCATCCTTCATCTTCATTAGCTTTACAACTAGGTGATGTGAGTGCCCATTGATGAAGGTCACAAAGTACTTGTGGCCTGTTTGGGCAGTCATCTCCATCAGTCCACATACATCCAAGTATGTCTGATATAGGACACTTGGGCTCTCAGTGCCTGACTCGGTTGTAATCACCTTCTGACTTTGCTTTCCTGCAAGGCATGCTTTACAGGGTGTCTCATTGACCTTCTTTGGGCCAGTTATCTCCATGCTGCTGACCATCTCTTTTTCCTCCAGTGCAATCACTGACTTCGGATTTATGTGACCTAGGTGACAATGCCAAGTCTCGAGTGTTGCCTTCGAAGTCTTAGTTTGTGTGGCAAGAGCAGATATAGTGGTCATAGGATTGAGTAGAGCTATGGGTCCCTTCACTATGTATGTAGAGTGTGTTCCAATGCATGGGTTTGCTGTGAGGATGTATAATGACTTTCATTTTGTTGCCACAGCTGCAACATGACCATTGGCTAACACCTCACAGGTGTCATCCCCAAATGTAACTTGTAGTCCTCTTGCAGTCAATGCAGGGACCAAAACAAGGTTGGTGTCCAGGTCTGGTATGAAGTACATGTCACAAAGCATAATCCCTTTTTCAGATTGATTGGGAAGGCTTGTGCTGAGCTCTATGTGACCTTTTCCAATGGCTTGGATGGATCTACCATCTCCAATGATAACCAGCTGTGGGGGAACCAAAGGGGTAAAGGAGGTGAACCAATTTCATTGACATGACATGTTTACTGATGCTCCAGAGTCAACCACCCACTTGCACATGCTCGGTTTTCCTCTTGTTTGTGCCATGAAGAGTTCAAGGCACTCTGTGGTGTCTCCAGATGTAACCTGCACAAGTTTGGCTGATAACTTGTTTTTGTCCTTTGGTTTCTCTTTATCCTTGTCCTTTTTGCCTGTCTGTGTGTTCTTTGCAGCCTCATCTGCCTTTTTCTTTCAGCAGTCCTTCTCAAAATGACCAGGGATTTTGCAGTAGTGACACTTCCCTTTCTTTTTCTTGTCCACCACTTTACCCTTTCCTTTGTCTCCAGTTTTTGCTGCAAGGACTGTTTGCCCACTTGACAACCATTTCGAGCACTCTTCGATCAGGACCTGGGCTATGACCAAGTCCACTGTGAGCTTGTCATTTGTTGACATGAGGATGGTACAAAGTGTGGCATAAGTTGGAGGGAGTGAAATGACCATTGTGATAGCTACTAGTGCATCATCTAGTGGTTGACCCAGTGACCATATGATCAACACCTTTTGCTGCATGGCATTCAGTTGAGTTTCAAGTGAGGATTCTTCAGTGAGGGTGCTGTGGAAAAGCTCTCCAATCAGGTAAGCAATGGTCTGCTTTCCCTTCCCCTCATATCTCTCCTTAAGTGATGTCCAGGCCTCTGCTGCAGTCTTTGTATGTAACACTCCACTTAGAGGTTCATCCTTCAATGTGAGGAGAATTTGTGCTCATGCTTCCTGGTTCCTTGTCTCCCATTCCAGATACTCATTTGGTTGTGCATTGGGGTCAGGCACTGTTTTGTCCACACCACCAACCACAGTCCAGTCCATGCACATCCAGTACCATTTCCACCTGTGCCTTCCAATGCTGAAAGTCTGACCCATCATTGAAAGGGGGAATATCATATAGTTGACTCAAGCCTTGAGTCACTTTTCCAGATGTCGTAGAAGCTGATGACAGTGCAGGGACTTTTCCTGCCACAGATGCTGAATTAGGGTTTGACATATCTGTGTTCTAGAGCCTTGTTGTAAGGACCTTCTAGTTAGATTCACAAGTTTGGAAGTAGAGCCATGCAGGTGGGGCTCATAACCTTTTGTAGGTTATGAAGGACAAAGTTTGGACTGGACCAAAAGAACTAAAGGAAAGTATATATCTCAGGCTTCAAGTTGGACGAAGACTATACTACCAACCTAAAGGAAAGTATATATCTAAGTAGACATTAGTACCATGTTAGATTAGAACAGAGAATGTAAATCATACCTCAGACTTCAAGTTGGACAAAGACTGAGGTATGAGTAGAAAATATTCCAGCTAAGTAAAAAGGGTGATTATGTAAGTAGGAAAATGTTCTCGCTGACCAAGTATGACACAACACCACAGATTTCCAACACAGCAGGCACATGCTCAGCATCTTCATGCCATGCAAGTGCAGCAGCAGCAACAGTGGCAACACATTCAATCTATCAGGGTACAGCAGCAACAGCAGCAGCAGCAGGAGTGGCAACACCTTCAGTACATCAGGTTACAGCTGCAACAGCTGCAATTGCAGAGGGAGGAAGCTGAATGTCAATACCATTGGGAGACACACCAACAGGCAATACATCAGCAGGTACAAGAGAGGGAGCATCAGGAGCAGAATGAAATGGAGGAAATCAGGCAGTTACCTCAAAGGTTACTCTCAGAGGCCCTCAGTGAACATAGCCATTGTTCAGCAGAGCAATATGAACAGGACCAGGAGAGACAAGCATCTGAGGATGATCTTGGTCATCCCCCCCCTCCCAGTCCTTCCAGTCCTGCTTCCTCTCCCCAAAGGCATCCTTCTCCTCCACCTCCACCCCCTGACCCAGCTGCCACCCCCAGTCCCAGTCCTGGGCCTGATCCCAACCCAAATCCAGATCCAGACCCAGACCCAGACACACCACCACCACCACCACCACCACCACCACCACCACCACCAATTCCACATCACATGCCACCAGGGGGAAGGCCTTATACTGAGCCAGTAGAGCATCAATATTTGGGTCTGATGAACATTCAATGGCCCAACTGTCATGCTCTTCACTTCCTCTCAGAGAAACTCTCTAACTCCAGCCCACTTCACCCTTGCTTTGGAAACTGTTGTCTTCAAGGCCAGGTGGTTATCCCTCCAATCCAGCAGTGGCCAAGGGTTCTCCAGGACCTCTTTGATGATCCCCAAGACCACAGGGAGTTCAAGAAAAATATACATCAGTATAACAATGCCCTGGCATTTACCTCAGTGGGAGTAGAAGTGGATAGGCAAACTGTACAGGGGGCTGGTCCTGCTTCTTTTCACATTCATGGCACTCTTCACCATCTCATGGGTGCCCTCATGCCACCACAGGCCCTGCAGCCATCTTATGCTCAGCTGTATACATCAGCAAAACAGCCCTTACCCTAGCCAGAACTGGACAGAACTGGCCAGCTTTTGACAGCAAGGTACCTAACTGGCTAGGTCTGCCCAGAGAAATAGGGGCAAGGAATCTCAACAATTGACATCTAAATGTAGCTTGAAATTTTGATGGTGCAATCTTTATGATAATGTCAGCTTCTGGGTCAATTTTTGTGAGGACAGAAGCAAATGTGGTTGTGTGGTGCACAAAGACATTTTGTAAGGGTGAGGGTTAGTTTGCTGATGTATCTATGACCCTCAGGAGGCAACAAACACACATTTACAGAGAAACCCTGACTTGCAGGGTGGCATCTTGCTGGACTTGCATACCACTCTCAGAGAGCACCACCCATATGCTGCTGTCTACCAGCAGGCCCATGCAATCATGCAGGCCAAGCCTCCAGAGCAGCATACAGATGTCTGCATGCATCTTTACTTCCAGCAGGGTGCTGATGGAAGAAGATACAACCTCCCCACTGTGGATGAGATTGCTGCCATTGTGCCTGGAGATGGATCAGAGATTGTGAGGAGAGATAGGGATATCATTTTATGTCTGCAGGGTGGTGGACTATGTCACATTAGCAACCTCCATTCCACTCCACTATGTCCTTTTGTTCCCCCATGGCCAGGAGGGGTGGCATCTGGAAATTCCTTTGCAGGTAGCTGGTGGTGGAAATCATCACTCCAAGAAGGTCACTCAAACACTGTGGTATGCATATCGTCTCCACATTTGTCCTCCTCAGGTGGAGCCACCCAATCTCTTCAAGGCTGGAAGACTCTTTCAACAGCTGATCTGTGATGGGTGGGCTTCCATTGAGCAGTGCAACCTCACCTGGGTGGCCAACAATCAGACAAGGCTCAGAGCAGAATTGTATAGGGGTTTGCAGGATTGTCTGGCTCAAGATGCTGATCAAGATCTGGGTGGGGTTTGTCATGTCATCCTCCCTTCCACTCATAAGAGTGGTCCTTGCTACATGAACCAGCTTCTTCAAGACTCCCTGGCAATCTGTAGAGAGTACAAGAAGCCTGACCTCTTCCTCACTATGACTGCAAATGGGAGTTGGCCTGAGATAACTGAGAATCTCTTCCCAGGTATGTTAGGATTTCTTTCAGGTACAGTACCATTGGCTCACCATTCATGACACAGGCCAGTCAGCAGTTGATAGACCTGACCTGGTCACCCATGTTTTCTATGCCAAGCAGCAAGCTTTGTTGAAGATGATCAGGGGTGGTTACTTTGGAGAGGTGGCTGGATTTGTGTACACCATCAAGTACCAGAAGCATGGTCTCCCTCACATGCACCTGTTGGTCTTCTTGGAGGAGGAGGACAAGATTCATTCTGTGGAGCAGGTGGATGCCATCATCTCAGCACAGATTCCTGACCCCAATGTCCACCCCCAACTTCATCAGGCTGTCTCCAAGTACATGCTTCATGGTCCTTGCTCTCCTCAGAGGTGCATAGAGAACAATGTTTGCAAGAAGTGCTTCCCCAAGGCCTTCACTGCTCAGACCATCATCAAGGAGGATGGCTATCCTGACTATGCTTGCCCTCAGAATGGAAGGACAGTGGAGAAGTATCAGAATGTCTTTGACAACAGTGTGGTGGTTGCCCATCCAAGGGAGCTTCTGGTGAAGTTTGACTGCCACATCAACCTGGAGGTCTGTGGGTCTATCAAGGCAGTGAAGTACATCCACAAGTACATCTACAAGGGTCCAGACAGAGCCACTGTGCAGCAGGAGGGGCATGATGAGATCCATTCCTACCTTGATGCAAGATACATACATCTCCTCCACCCAGGCATGTCACAACATCTTTGAGTTCTCCATGCACATGGAGTGGCCAGCTGTCTATCATCTTCCAGTTCACCTTCCAGGAGAGCAGACTGTGGTGTTCCATGCTGAGGATGACATTCAGAATGTGGTGGAGAATCCAAAGGACACTCAACTGATGGGATGGTTTGTAGCCAACAGGAACCCTGTGTTGATAGATGCTGGGGCACATGATTGCCTGTACCAGGAGTTCCCCAGGGGGTTTGTGTGGGATGGGAAGCATGCTGTGTGGAAAGTCAGGCAGAGGTACAAGGCCATTGGAAGGATGTATTCTGTGTATCCATCAGCTGGAGAAAAGTTCTACTTGTGTCTTTTGCTCACTCAGGTCAAGGGCAAGTCTGCTGTCATTTTATTTCATTTCCCAGCTGACATCTCTTTCAGGTGCAACTTCCTTTGAGGACCTTCACTCTGTGGATGGTCTGCTTCATGATTCTTTCAAGGAGGCCTGCCATGCATGTGGTCTGTTGCAGGATGATAGAGAGTGGCTGTTGTGTCTGCAGGATGCTGCTCACTTCCAGATGGGTTCCCACTTGTGTCAATTCTTTGTGATCATCCTGGTCCATGGTGCTCCTGTGGATCCCAATCACCTGTGGGAGGCTTCCAGGGATCATCTCTGTGATGACCTGAATCATCATCTGATCAGAGTCCTCAACATTCCTGAGCCCACCCAGGAGCAGATCTATGACTATGGCCTCCACCTGATTGCTCAAGCCCTTCACAGGCATGGAAAGACCCTACAGGACTATCCTGAGCTGCCCAGGCCACAGATGGACTGGGGATGTCGAGAAGGGAACCAGCTCATCAATGAACAGTTGGCACTGAATGTCCAAGAGTTGGAGGGGTTTGTGGAGAGGGGACAAGAGACTTTGAATGTGGAGCAGAGGCAACTTTACCAGGCAGTGATGGACAGTGTGATGGGTGCACAGGGGACCACTTTCTTCCTTCAAAGTGGTGGAGGTTGTGGAAAGACCTATCTGGCCAACCTCATTGCTGGGGCAGTCAGAGCAAGGGACAGGATAGTGCTGTGTGTTGCTTCTACAGGCATTGCATCCCTCCTCCTCCCTGGTGGTCATACAGCTCATTCCAGGTTCAAGATCCCCATCCCCATCCATGAACAGAATGTCTGCAACATCAAGAAGGATGACATGCATCATGAACTCATTCAGAGGACCTCCCTGATCATCTGGGATGAAGCTGCTTCTCAACATCATCATGTGGTGGAATGTGTGGATAGGACACTGAGGGACTTGATGGATCTGGACAGGCCATTTGGAGGGATCACTACTTTGCTTGGTGGGGACTTCAGGCAGACACTGCCAGTCATTCAGCATGGTTCCAGGGAACAGATTGTGTCATGCACCATCTCTGTTCTTTTCCTTTTTGCACTCTTACTGTACACATTTCATTGCTGAGCATTGCGTCGTTCCCATTCCTGTGTCCTAGTGACATCTCACATTACACCACTGCCTGCCTTAGGGGCAAGTGTATGGACTACACATATATGACACACGTGCTTATGTATGCTTTCCCTTTTTTGTCTTTACCTTTACACTTTGCACCACAGATCCCAATGGGATCTGGAGGCTTCTTTTACTGACGAGTTTGCTTTCCAGTGCATGTGACCTTGTCACGTCACGCTGAGGAACCCCTGTTTGCCCCTGGCAAATAGTCCATTGTCTGGAGTCACTCTGACTCGACATGCAGAGGGTTCCTGTTTGCAAGCCCGTCTTGTTTGCCACATATGCATTTATAGGCATTAGTATAGATGTAATCCAGCTGCCTGTGGGGTATATAAACCCCTCAGATGCATCCTAGATTCCTTGTACTTTTGCTACCAAGCTACCTACCCAGCAAGTAGGATCTACTCCTATAAATCTCTTGCTTCTCCTGTAATTCCTTCTGAGCGTTGCTCTGCCGTTGTGGTGGTACTGGGCTAGTACCTTATATCACTTAAATCTCGGTATGACTTATCCTCAAGGATACAAGGAGGTAGTCAAGCCTGTCCCTGTCATCTATATCTCCATATCACTGTCGACATACCTGGAAGAGGTCCGCTTCAAGCTGAAGCTCACCTATTCCCTGGCTATTGGTCTACTTAGTCAGAAGGCTAACAGCACATGTCAGGTCATTGCCTTGAACAAGCAACAGTGATCCACACTGCACAACAGATTGTGCCTGCTACACTGACTCACTCCAACCTGTGGGCCCAGATGTCAGTGCATTATCTGAACCAGAACATGCATCTTGGGCAGGATCTTGAGTGTGATGAATGGGCAAGACATCTTCTGGAGATAGGCACCACTGATGGAGAACTGGAGCTGCCTCACCACATGCATTGTGGGGATGGGTTGGCCTCTCTGGTGGATGCCATCTACTCTGAGGTCCTGGCCCTGCAACCAAACCAACCACTGGCAGATGGGTATTTCCTGGATCATACCATCCTTACCTCTAGGAATGTGCAGGTGCATGAGATCAACTCCACCATTCTGGGGGCTGTCCAACTACAGGAGAGAGTGACCTATACCAGTGCAGACTCTGTGACTGATGTGGAGTATGAGTACATCCAGCCAGAGATGTTGCACACCCTGTCCCCTGCAGGATTTCCACTGCACAAACTGGAGCTGAAGAAAGGAGTGCCCCTGATGTTGCTGTGCAACTTGGATCCAATCCATGGACTGTACAATGGGACAAGACTGAGGTTGATCAGATCAACAGCCAGAATCTTGGAGTGTCATGTCTTAAAGGAGGGTGGAGATGGAGAGGTGGTGCTGATCCCCAGGATTGCTCTTGATTCTGGACTTGAGGATTCCCCAGTTCCATTTCATTGAAGGCAGTTTCCTGTGCACCTGGCCTATGCAATGACCATCAACAAGTCACAAGGACAGTCAGTCAAGAATGTGGGGATAGACTTGCACTCAGAGGTTTTCTCTCATGGGCAGCTTTATGTGGCTCTTTCATGTTGTACTCTTCCCAGAAGGATAAAGGTTCTGTTGAAAGAAGGACAGGACAACATGAAGACAAAGAATGTAGTATGGGCTGAGGTATTTAGACATCTGAACATTTGATCTGTAACTGCAGAACTGTACCAGTAGATATGATTGTGCAACTCTGTAAATAAGTGCATTTGAACTGTTTACCATCTAGAGATAGCAACAAATTGTGGAGTTTGACTGGCATAGCCCATCCCCCCCCAGCATGGAGTGGACTGACTGGCATGGTCCACCCCCCTGGCATGGAGTGGATTCACTGGCATCACCAGTGAATGCACTTCATGCCAGGGGGGTGGGCCAATGCCAGTCAATCCACTCCATGCTGGCAAGTGTTACAAAGTTGGATTAAGGCTGCAAAGCAGCCACAACCTGGACTGTTTACCAGCTAGAGATGGCAACAAGCTGTGAAGTTTCACTGGCATAGCCTGTCCCCCCCCAGCATGGAGTGAATTGACTGGCATGGCCCACCCCCCTGGCATGGAGTGGATTCACTGGCAGGGGGTGGGCCAATGCCAGTCAATTCACTCCATGCTGGCAAGTGTTACAAAGTCAGATTAAGGCTGCAAAGCAGCCACAACCCAGGTAGTCACTTGTCAGATTGAACAGATCAGGAATTAGTAATGTATGTGTGGCTCACACAATTCATGAATCCCCATCTTCCATTAACTCAGCCAACTCACACTCCTCTTCTTCAGTTAACTTGCCAGTCATACCATCACCCCTGGGCTCAGGTACAGGGGAAAACACAGCAGGGTGCTTGGGCTCTGTGGGATTTTCAGGTGTGGACATAAGAAGTTCTGCAAGGAATAGTGAAATAGACCATTGAAACACAGATTGATTTAAGATGCACCACTAAGCTGCCACTTTCAGACTGTTCTGTCAAGGCTCACACTGATGATGAAAGGTTCAATTTTTATTCTGCCAGCCACATCACAGCTAGTCCATAGCCACAACTGGATGGCTGTTACATCATGCCAATGAGCATCAATTTCCCCAACAACCTCCAGCTTGAACATGGTTGAGATATTGTACAGCCAGATAATGTCACCATAAGTGGTGACTACATACATAAGGTTCTGCTAGGGGAGTCAATGAAAGAGGAAGGACTGTGCAGACTGGTAACAGATGTATCAGTGGAGGTACCGACTTCAAGACAGAGGGGTCGGGTGGGTACATCATGATTTGAATGGTTTCATCTGAGGAGGCTGCACCAGTTTTGTTAGTACTTGAGAGTCAAACATGCGCTGGGGTACCTACTGGTCCACAGTTGTCTGGCTCCATATATCATTTGAGTGACTCTTGTCCAATGCAGATTCAAGGTGTCCACCAGAGTGTAATGCCAATGAGATTGAGGTTCATGCCCCTTCTCCAGTTTCCATACCTTGATAACACCCATGGTATCCCCAGTAAAGAGCATAGCTTCCACATCCAAAATGACAGAACCAGCTAGGCATTCCACTGGCTGACTATGAGCAGAAACTGATCCAATCAGAGTGATTGTCTTTCGCTCAACGATGTCTGTGAGGTCCCTCAACACAATGTGTGTTCAATTTTTACTTTGGAAGAGATGTGTGCCTACCAGAACCTGACAATTTTGTCGGAGCCACTAGAAACCAGAAGCCTGAGGGAGGGAACTACTAGCAGCAATTTCATGAAGTCATCATGGGCATCAATTGAACATTGCAGTAATTTTGACTGTGACAGGTTATTAACTTGAGCCAGAAGATGGGAAAGAAAAACTCACACTAGTGTCCCATATTTTGATCATCTACAAGGTGACCAGGTTAGATAACTGAGCAGATCTGATCCATCCACTTACCTGATCCCAAGAGCCAGTAATAAGGAGCTGCGAGCCATGCATATCATGATCCTCTCGATAAAATGCTAGACACACATCAGATTCTGAGAGATTTAAGACAGGTTTAAATGTCAACAAAATGTCTTAATTTGGTACACTATTCGAAGTTTTGACATTTATCAACATTTTGTTTGCCATTAAAACCTGTCCCAAATCTCACAAAATCTGATGTGACAGGTAACAGGTGCCATATGACCTCTGTAAATCTGAAGGATTTTGCCTGACTGTTGTGTATCGATTATGACATTCAAGATTGAGTTCTGCATCAGTGGTCTCACCTCCAAGTCAATTTTCTTTGCAATGTGAGTATTTTCCGCTATCCATATGGCGTTGCCTTCGACGACGACATCTATTGCCTTACCCCCTAGTTGAATGGGTGAACCAAACAATTTCGTCCTCTCCGCCTTTTGTTTGCGAGCCTGATACCCACATCATTGCATGATTTTCGTGCTCTCTGAGCTCACAAGAACCTACCTCTGTGATCGCGAGCTCCGATTCTGCCCTGAACAGTATGCTGTCGTCCATGATGAGCAGAAATTGAATATTCAGTGACTTTGGTCAGACGGTACTTTTGTATGACGCTATGACGCTGCTTCTGTAACATTAATAATACAATAAATATTTTCTGGCTGCACACAACTTTTCGTACAGACCCCGCAATTTTTTCTTCTGCCTCCACACAATTTCTTTTTGCAAGTAGACAGACCACAACTTTTTAATTTCGCCCCTGCACAATTTTTTAGGAGGTGGTATGTACATTCTTTAACAGCAACAACCCGCAATGTAAAATTTCGTGGATAGCATATTATGGAACTACAATGAGAATGCGTCATCAAAACCTAGTTCAGTGATGAGAAAGTCCGCTAAACCCTGAACTGTGTGGTCAATGAGATCATCTTCATGACAGAATGCCCTTCCCTCCTTGACAAATGCAATCACATTTCTCCAGCATTCCGGGTTCATCCCCCCATAGCCAAGACTCGTTGAAACGCTCATGTACAAACAGATGTAAACACTTCATCCGGCATGCTCGCAGCTCAACATAGATTTCTCATCGGCATTTGCAGGGTACTGGGGATATGCGAATGGTAGAAATGAATGCTATTTTTTATTAAAAAAATGGAGTGTTGGGGATACCCCAAAGTTGTACTAAAATGAGTGTGAAGTGTGATTGGAGGCCCGGAGGTATGACGCTTTTGCAGATATGGATGCCCGCCACGACTATCTTCACACACAGTCTACTCGACTTCCGTCGATGTCCAAACGCTTGGCTTCCTTCCATGGTCCATCCACACCGACGTCTTCGCCAGTGTCGCAGCCACGTCATCCCGGCACTCCAGCCTCTCCATCGCGTGCTTCGGAGACCACCATCCACAGAAAGGCCAGAACACTGTTACAAGAGCTACGGTCCCTATCGCATGGATGGGACGACGTTGTGCTCGTCGATGGTCTCAACGCTGCACGTACACTAGTAGATACGAGAACGGAGCTCAAGTGTGTATATCCATACAATAATGAAAACGTGGGTCTCATCTAAGTGATCCCTTCGTTCACTAGTAATGCGTTCGCTGTCCATGTACCAGGGAGCCTACCACGGTCTCCGATAGTTGGACCAAAGCTCGCTGTAATGGAAAAGTGCATTGTACAGCTTGACACCGTCCTAACAAAACTCGTAAGGATTCCATTTATGAACGTGTTTTCCGGTCAGTCGTTATCTTGTGACCAACAGCAAAAGAATCTGCGACGAATGGGGACGGTAGTTGACAACCTGGAAGCCTTGTACCACGAAGCCCAGAAGACCAAGGGACCAAAGTGGTGTAAAGAAGAACCTCTTTGGCTTTCATGGTCACTCGAGAAATTTGGTCCGTACTTCGTACTCCGTGCGTGTGATGACGAGTTGACACTACTACTCACTACACAGTGTTATCCATAGGCAGTATAACCACGCCATATCACAGATCCTTGGTCCTACTCGACGGTCTTGTCAATCAGCTAAGAAGCCACTCCCTTTCATTCGAGACATCCAGGCTTATCATAAATCAATGGATCGAGCAGCTCTACCTCGTGGAGAACGGGTGGGATGCACAGTGGGAAGATATCTGTGCAGTAGAGGTAGAAAAATGGGATGCGAGATAGGCAAAATGAAGCACACTATGGATAACAATCAAACCCCGGCATCCCCTCCCAAAATCTACATTTCATCTGCATTTATCGTCGGCCATTTGGCCGTTCGCAGCATCTTTAACCCGTCGGGTCCTGGGGTGGGATTTCTTGGCAGCTATGAATGAAGGATCACCAGCTCACCGTTCAGCGCTCGGCAGTCATTGGATCCCCGGACTAGGGTTTGCCTTCTCGGGATCCCCATTATTTCACTTAGCAGACAGACGTTGTGCAGCGAGATAAAATGCGGCGGTGGTGAATTGAATCGACGTGCCCTGCTCTACTCGAAGCATCTGCTGACAGGTATCCTCAGATCCTGTTCCACTCTGTCCAGAATTTCATGAATGGTCAACAGCTGTGAATCGTAGACACATTGTCAACAGTCTACTTAGGAGGCAGATTCTCAACGATGTGACCGTTGACTGGTACGGTTGCGGACGATCCGTAGTCAAGCTTCAGCGATGTAAATATGTGACGACTCGGAAATTGTCGGAAATTGTCAATGTACACCCAACAACTCGAAGATACGCCATAATTGTCTTTGTCGGCAAGTACCTATGGACAGCAGGGAGGGGGAAACTCCTTGTGAATTCGTACCAGTTTTCTGCGAGACTTTCGATGGTGTTGAAATAGCCTTCTTGAGAAGTTGCGAGCACTGTCAAGGATGCGCCTCTTCTAAGTGCTTCGCAGAATAATATACAGCCGAGAGGGATTAGCCTTGACTCAGTGAGAAATGCAGTGGTTCCTTTGAACGGAATGCGATATTGTGTAACTGCGAACGGTGCGTAGAGGAAATATGTACCGAACGACTTGACCCGAAGTGAGTACGCAAAATCGTCAATCCGACGGTCAAGCACCTGCACACCATTCATCTGCGTTTCGGCAGGTAAACAACGGGTAGTATATACACCTATTTTATGATGCATTATGTGTATTACGACGGATGAGGGTCGTCGAAAACAATCCAGGATGTCCAACTCCGTGACAGCTCGCCATCGCTGTAGCTAGGTGGAGGACCATGAACACCAAGGGATCGCGTGGGGCTGCTCTGCGTAGCAACAACAGTATTTGACAGGGATGTGGAGAGCCTCAGACCCGAGATTGTCAGACGAGAGCGGTCAATAATGAGGAGTTCATTGGACTCTTGACTCCGACGCCCATCACCGGAGTCCGTAGATTCAACGCTTGCAGAATACTCAGAGAAAAAATGATCTTCTGCTGTCAGAACATCACTAAGGTCTGCATGTACCGTCGGTACCACCCGAGATTGTGCGGCCCGCAAGCGTGCCTTCTCCTTAGCGGCGGGAGTTAACGGTGAGGGTGGCCTCTGTGCGACGGTGAAGGGCTCTGGAATACAGCTATCCGCCTGTTTCTTGGCCTTGGCCCTGCGTAATTTCAGATATAAAATAACGCCTGTAACCAATAGAGCGCCAATGACACATGGCACGACTATTTCGATAACATGGAGGCTATGTGCAAGGTACATTAGTCCTCATTCTGGTTTTCAGCGGGCTGCTCGTACCAGTGGCTGCAACTTGTAGCGGTCGATGAAGATGCGGAGGTATAGGAAGACGTGGAGGTATAGGAAGCTGCTGTTGTAGTCCCCATCGTTGTTGTTGTTTCTCCCGTGGTCGTGGTCGCGGTGGCATTCACGATGGTAGTGAACATCATAACGGAGGAAGCAGATATAAAGGCATCGGGGAGAGACAGTGTCGCCAAAGGGGTCGTCACCGGCGTCGATGATTGACTTGTAGTCACCTGGATATTGCTGTCTTCTACCAGTGCATAGTCAAAATATAACGAGGTATTACCAGCATCCCAGTCCAATATCGACAGTGTGGCTATGTGGTACGCATAGGCTAAGGACTGGATAGCCAGCAGCGATACTTTCGGGGTTTGAAAGGAGGGAGGAGTGGGGGGCGGAATGGTGCCATTAACTGAGTATGCGCCATCAACGCTTAGGCTCGCATTCACTCCCTGAAAGCCTGCATTCATCACGTATATGGTGATACCAGTTCCTGAATTGTATTAATCTCCATTGTTCACAAGCAAAGGAGAAGACATACCTGCAAAAGGGATTTGGGCCTGGCATTCGTCGGCCGTCATACAGGATGCAACTAATAGCAGTTGTCATTGGCACACGATTACCATATGACGAGAAGGAGATGCTCACCAGCGCTGTAAGGAAGAATGTCATTGATTTTTAAACATACTATACACATAAACTGACTCACTAGTTTTCGTCGTAACACGTGCTGAAATTCACGGCAATGGATTGGTCATTCGCGGTGAAGGCAACAGTTCCGAGGCCAGTACCGTACTGTGTCCATACTGAGCTCTGCATGGGATAATATTGAACGGACAAGTTCGCATTGTCGATGTAAAATTCCGCTGCGACCAAGCAAGTCCATGGGAGAGACGCGACGAGACTGAGGCAAAATTGCTGCCAGACATACATGCTAATTTCGGGGTCAAGGTGATATATCTGCAGGGGGAGTTGAAGAAATATAGGAACCAAACGCAAAGGCATCGCATCTGCTGCCACAACCAGGGTCGGATGATGACAGAGCTTTTCAGCGTGCCAAGAAATGATCAGAAGGTCATCATGCTTTGAGATATCGCTGGTACCAGTGGAAACGAGAACATGTGACGGCAGCCCGGGGTCGAAAATCCACGTCTGTTTCATAACCGCGGCGGCGAACAAATGTCTGGACGCACAGAGTGACCACGCATGTCCATACACATCGGCTCTCCCTATCTCTGCACAAGGCGTGACTGAAACAGTGTAGTTCGGCCAAAAGTAAGGTTGCTGCAAGTTGCTACCGTCTGGAACTCGTTCGCATATGCTAGATAATTCATCTTTTTAGTAATCTGGTGAGAGAAAGTTTCAAGTTTCGGGGTTTCATGAACTACAGTCTGTAGCTTTCCCCGGCGTTGTCGCAACATCGATGGAGATCTTTGATGATCGTCTCGCTAGAGTGAACAAAATAATGAAACGTAGGATACGCTGCTATCGGATACTAACACGTGATTGAGTTTCAGCCAGGATCGGTTACATCCGGGATCCGACAGTGCTGTGCCGAGTCGCCGACAAGACACGCAATGTACTGCCGGTGAACTAAAATCGTTGGAAGGGGTAATTATCATCATCACCACCACCACCACCACCACCACCACCACCACCACCACCGACATCAGTGACCAGGTCAACATCCAGTACAGAGGTCATTGTCATTCGAGATGTCGGCCGTCTTGCACGGCGCGCGCCATCTCAGGCAGGGCATAGGCGTGCCAACAAAGCAGTGGCACGGCTCATCCCTAGGCACTAGCAGATCGGTACACGCCCCATCCTCAATTCCTCATCCAAGTGTTCCACCACCGCCAACATCTGCACAGCGTCTCTTCTCTCAAACTCGCACCTTCTTCTCTCGCTTTATTAGCCACCTCACTACACCAGGATACAGCCACGCAGTCGCTCCGCGCCCCGCCCATGCATCCAGGTCGTTGCTCCGTCCAGCACATTACCATTCTAGTGCCCAGAGTATACGAGCGGGATTTTCTCTTCCCGTAAAGCATGCGCTGTCTAGACCGTTCTCTGCTCCCCATCTGCCGAAGGCACCCACTGTTCCCGCTAACGTGACCCAAGTTGGTCTGGGCACAGCTAGGGCATTCCATTCAACTCGGCCTATCTTTCAAAATATGGTCGAGAACGTGCCTATCGCCACCCGTGCGCTTTGGGAGGCTGAATGGGAAGGCAAGACAAAGAAGCAGGAATCGCGCAAACTGCGTCGGGTGAAAGAGAACTGCGCCCCTGTTTCAAAGGTCGAGGAGAAGCTCAAGCCTAGACCAAAGTCCATAGTTTCTCAGACCAAGTCTGACCGCGTGGAACCATCTGAGCTTGACGTCTACTTCCCTGTCCTGCCTGCTCTTGATGTCACGACCCATCTCCTCGTGCCACTCGCCCCCACGCCTACCGCTCGTCTGCCCCTGGCAGCAGGTAACGCCGGGCACCGTCTTCTACCAGTCTCAGAGATAGTGTCTACTAGTCGCAATCACGAGTTGCACGCCCTTCGTGTATCGACCCTGTTCTCGAGGCTCGATGCCGGGGATGTTTGGGATGACCCAGGCGTAAGTGTTGATGCTTATGCGTACGGACCAAGGGACACTGCTGGTGATACATGCGAAAGGCAGTGCACCGTTCTTCGTGTCGCTTTCACTGGTTGGACGGTGGATCGCGTGCGTGCAATTGTTGGCCCTTCGGCAGAAGAATGGTGCACCTTGGAGGAGACTCGCATCTCCACGCCCAGCAGCCCCACACAGTCTAGCGTTGAAACTCAGGAGACTTGCAGTTCTCCGCTATCTTCCTTGAGTACAACGTTTGGCGATGGCTCAGTATCTGAGCTTGACCTTGATGGAGCTTCTGAAACTGAGACGACGAACTACGGGTTGGGGACGCCGAGCATGCAAGACGAGTTCATACTCCCCACGCTTGATTTTTCGTCATCATTCTCAGGGGCTGCGCACACCGCTCCGGTACCGGCCCCTCCACAGCAAGAGACACACTTGCATACTGCATCCGAACTGGTGGATGTCACAGATACTGATACATGGTCCCCTATGTCGTCGCCATCTCTTGTGTCGTCCCTGTCGCTCTCAGATTCTGAATCAGAAGAAATGTATTCTTCGTCATACATGGTGGTGCCCAGAGTGGGACTAAGCTCGTCTTTTGTGCAAAATGTTTGGTCCAGCGAGCAGGGGGTGTAAGGTGTGATGTGGGGGCATAGGTGTTGCATATTCCGAACGTAGTTGCTTGCCTTGTCTGTCTCTTCTAAATTGCGTGTGCGGTTCAGTCTCTGCTTGTATACTATGTAAATACGCCGTTAGCTTCCAATAAGTACATGGATTCAACGATAAGCTGCTGAGAGTGAGTGACAGTGTCTGCTAAACTGGTACAACAGAAAACAAGCTTTATGTCCGATTAGCGGCGTCATAACTTGGTGGTGCAGTCGTAGCGATGCTGTATGATCTCGTCAACCCAAGTTCGCTTTCCCACTCTCTGACGCCAGCTTGTCGATCGACCAACATGCGTTGTACCACACGAGCGACGACGGGAGCAGGAATGTTGTTATTGTACAGACCAGTGATAAAATCGGCCTGTTCATCTGTAAGTGACGGTAGGAGTTCCTGAGTTGAGCTTTCAACGACTCGGCCATCGTCTGGTGGTGACTGCCTTGATGACGGGTTAGGCAGCACCAGCTGTGTCTTACGATCTCGCCCGGAGGAGGAGCTATTTGTGTCCTGAGAAAGCGGTGCACCTGGGGAAGTCCAAGGCAGTGGTGTCAAGTCGGAGCCGGTCTCTGCCGACGGTTGACGGCGATTGGGAGCGAGTGGTGTGGAGGCAGAAGGCAGGGGGGTGGTATAATATGCAGAGGAATTAGGTCCCGTGTTCGCATTGTATGCTGTTTGTACTTGGGAGACTGGAGGATCGTATGGAATGTACGGATCAAATGGTTGCACGTCTCCTTCAGAAACGAGGTTAACTGTGTCGGAACGTCTTCTACGTCGCAAAAATACGGTAGCGATCACGCCGGCCATTATAAGAGCGACGCCGCCAAGAACGCCACCGACCACGGCCCCAATGTTAACGCCTCTACGGATAAACATAAGCCTCGTTACTCCTCGTAACGCATGATAGACACACCGTGACTTTGATGTTGAGCTAGTAGAAGTGGGCATCGTTGTGGGACTTGTCGAACTTGACGGTAGAGAACTTGTCGAACTTGTGGTGGCCGTAGCAGCGGACGCCTCTGCGGCAGATACGATCGTCTCGTTGACGTAGGCATAGTCGAACATCATGCCACTATACGATCCAAAAAGGTCGTTTACAGTCATCCACAGCGTATGCGAACCTGTCTCCAGCTCTTGGACGCTAAACATGGGAACGTTGGCAACCTCATAGTTGGGTGCGGGCGGTGCACTCAGTACGTTGGTTTCATTGCGACCTCCGTCAATTGATATGCTGGCATTGATGCCGACAGGACCTGCTTGATACACGAATACAGTGATTCCGGAGCCTTGATAGAAATTCAGCAACGTCTTGAAGGGTACGACCTGTGACGCATCCTTACCAGTAAAAGGCATTTCGAGAATGCAAGAGTCCGTCGAGAAACACGCAGCGTCTTATTCCCGAGGTTACTGGTAAATAAACCCTTCCTGCGAGGACAATGAACTTACATCGACTGTAATCGAATGTGAGCAGGATGTGTGATAGTTTCTCATCAAGAGACTTACTAGGTGTGATTATAGCAAACGAATGGATCGATCGTCTGGTACGTGCCGTTGGGTAACAGCAATTGGAGGGTCTCTCCACCTGCAGCAAACGGGCCCCATGCAGCTTTCGGCCCAGACGAGTAGGTGAGGGTCGTGTTGGTGTCGTCGATATAGTAGTCAGCCCACACAGACGGCACAATGACGGCAAGAGCAAAGAGGAGGAGCTGCGCATACTGGTGCAGGGTAAGCATCGCGTGCGTAGTAAGCACCCAGCCAAGTGGACCTCAAAGGCCCGATGCAGTGACAAGGAGGGGGGAAGAATAAAAATTAGTGAGCGTTAAGCGGATGTAAATGCTTCGTGTGACTGACACCACGGGTCATATATCATACTTCCAAGATATGATGACAGTCCTGAACTCATGGCTACTCGCCTGCCAACGTAATCGTCGTCTGTATGAATGGCATTGCCTGAGCAAAAAACTGGGGTCGGAGAGTAAGTACGTGCCATACACTAGCACGCACCGATTCCCCTGGTATGTATATTATACCTGTATTCCACTGAAAACATCAGCTGCCTCGCAACAGAGTGCAGAATACAGTGGTCTCCATAGCACTGGCGAACTGAGCTGAGCTGGCAGCAGGGGCTGTGCGGAAGCTGATGGAAGCTCCGAGTCGGGCAGTGCACAGCCCCCGCGACGCGGTTTGCCTCCTGTCATTGTTGACATTGTCCTCCACACCCGACTCGTTCTCGGCACTCATGGCGGGATGGTCCTCGATAGGAGGATACCTTCCACTCAGTAACTCACCAGAAACAACGCGCCCTCAACGATGGCCGTTCTCCTTCCTGCGAATGTCTCGCAATGGGCCATCGTCGACTCTGCTTGCAATCACTCTCCTAGTCGGTCTTTTTGGCGGATTCATTCTCTCTTCGGGGCGACGGAGACCAGACTTCTGCTTACTACCTCTCAAAGAACCCCAACACATGCCACACGTGCCAGTGTATCACTCGACCGACCCGCTGCCGGACAGCGATGAGCTTGATTTGGAGACTCTGCAAACTATAGTTACTGGAACTCGTGGGTATTATGCTCGGGACTACAGCATGACCCTAGGGTGGAACAACGTAGGTGTTCACTGCATTTGTTGCTGATGATACCCATACTCCGTCAGATGCGCTACATCGTCGAAACCGCCCTTCACCACGGTTCGTTGCTCAACCGTACTGTAATAATACCATCCTTCGTATACGCCCGAGCATGTGAATATGGAAAGTCAGTGATGATACTATATTTCAATAGTATGGACGCTCAATCATTCTTCAGCGATGTTTGTGCAGCTTATGCGACTATGGTCAACCGTGGGGACGCCGTTAACTCGGACGAGTGGCGCGAGCTCCCCGACGACAAGCAGATGGCCTGGAAGGTACCCATGTCTCAGATGCTCAACTTGACCCATCTTCGACGCACGCAATCTGTTATAACTGTCGCCGAGTACCTCCGGCTGCATGGCCTCCCTGAAGATCTTGAGCTGAGCACAGGTGAATGGGACGTCGCGAAATACCATCAAAATCCAAGCGCATTTGATAGTCACGGTAAAACACCGAGTTTACATGTCATCGAGAACCAGTGGTATGATCCACCACGCCTCAACCGCGTGGATAGAATTCCAGAGGATATGAAAGAAAGGGGGAAGTGGAATCCACTGTTGGGGGATCACACTCAAGATCAATACGGTGGATGGAAAACGCCCTCAAGAACAGAGGCCTACCATCTTCTGGAAACGATGCTCACTGGAAGGCAGTTCGCTTTGGGCTGGGATAAGGCACGTGGAATACTGGAGTCCAGTGGTATCAGAGGCGTTTCGACAGACGAAGGCTTAACAGAAGTACTCCTCGACAATGGCTGGGAAGTCCTCTACACTTTTGATGGCGCGTAAGTGGCGTGGCCTTGCACCTGACTCATAAACCTTATCGTCCAACCAGACTTGGCATGGACTACGTCAAGAACGTCGTCAGTCCTATCAGACAAGTCGCACCTCGCAATTCGATTCGTGGATTTGTGGACGACTTTTACAACTACACCGAAGATGTTCTTCTCCTCAGGGGAGAGATACACTACGAACGTAAACCCGTAAGCAAGGGCTCTTGGCTCACCTTACGAAATACTGATGATACGAAGGCAAGCATGCTGTTCACATCTACAGCTGGGCGGGATGTGTTTGCACGTTTGGTGTTGTATGAGATGGCCCACACAGACGCCGTAAAAGAGCTCGCAGACGCTATGTCCGACCGGATGAGAGATATAGTTGGTGGTAGGATGTGGATGGGTGCACATATGCGTCGTGGTGATTGTGAGTTGATTTTAGACCCTTTGGAGGAAGGTCTGATTGACTCTCCCCGCAGTTGTAAGATATCATTGGGTGATGCATGATGATTTCGGAGAACACCTTTCACGCATAAAAAATCACCTTGATGTCGGTCGGGAAGTTCTCCGTAACCTGTCACCTGCATTTTTGGGCACCTACGCTGTACCAGAGGCAAGGGTCAACCTCGAGTATGTGCAGCTCCATCCCCCGGAGCGGGGTGATAAGTCAGTGCATATTTTGCAAGCATAGAGTTCCTCTTACTCATTCCATATAGATTCTACATCGCCACGGATGAACGGGATCCTGGAAATCTCGCATACCTCAAGGAACGCGGAGCGGTTCGCGCTTCGGATCTCATCACGATCGAGGACCGCAGACGATTTGGCTGGCCATTACTTCTGACGGACGTTCTTGGAATCGTTGAGCAGGAATTACTTTCGCGTGCATCGTTCTTTTATGCACATGCTCTCAGCTCGGTTGCCGGAGGTGTCATAAATCTGCGTGCAGCTAATGGAGCTGATCCACATACCGCACAAATAGACTAATAACTGGACTGTCAGCATTCTTTAGTAAGGGTTGGTCACTGATATTAACCATGATACATGGATGATACCCATAGGACACTTCCGAAGCGTGTTTGGGATATTGATTCTGGTTCCCCTCCAGTTTTTTTGTCGATGCAACCAAAGTGTTCATGCATGTCCTTCGAATGGCTGCGACTTCAACGTTTACATAATGCGCGATCGTATTATAGAGTACTGTCTATCTACCGTAACATCGTGGTATTTCAAGGGAATCGCTGTACATGTACTTTACCTCTCAATCCGGGCCTCCTTTGCTCTGTTATGTGGTGCTGCTACTTTCCTGGCTCTTCTTATGCCTTTGTTTCTTTGTCGCGTTATCCTCCGTAATAAGAAGCCTTCGAAGATTCACTGCCTATGCATCAGTGAAGCTACATACTAAATCGTCCATGCATCGCTTTCCATATGTCCAGGGGTCGTATAACCATTTGCGTGACACGTCCGGCACACTCGAGTTGTCCGGCGTTTAGTCAGGCCGGATGAATTTTGAGTCCCCTGACGATATGCTCCGTTCCTAATCTGCTTTGGTTCACCATATAAAGTCGTGATCTAGCTCGGTCATCGTACTGAGACCGATCGCCTCGACAACCCACCATGCCTTTGATCTGGCTCACTACCAACGTGAAAGTGAGTCCTTAACTCGCCAAAAGAAAGGGGAGCATCAGATCGTCCTCATAATTTGTGGCTCAGTTGGAATCGGACGATACTTTCAGGACATTCGTCTGTGACTTCAGGCGGGTATGGACGTCAGTCACTATCAGCGTTCACGAGGCACCCTAAGATACATCCACCTAGTTCGCTGCTCAGACTATCGGGAAGGACGAAAACGCCTTCATTATCGACTGCCAGTACAACCCTTTCTTGACATGCAGAGGGGGGTTTGAGCCCTCGGTCTTGGTTCAAACCGTTAGCTATTTCCCGTTCCAATGCATGTGCTCTGGCATTTCTCAGTGTTAACCTCTTCCCGTTTGACTTAGATGAGCCTCTACAATACCAACCCGGAGAATTCCATTTTATGGTCGAAGGCCTTCTCGGACTTCTTCGAGGAAAAACTAGGGGTTCCACCCGATAGGGCGGTCTTGTGAGTACCTACGACCAATGAACTTGTGCATCGTGAATCACAAGGATGCTCATGCCTCTCAGGGCTTTCCTAGACGCTGGCCCTGATTTCATTGGGTAAGCACAGATCTGAGTTGAAAGAAGCACATACCTGATGATGACCACAAACTTCTATAGCATGAAAGGAACCACGGCATCTGTGATACGCGCCAACGCTGCAAAGCAGGGTTGAGCGGGCGTGCAAGTGGAAACTTATTATTACCACAAACACCAAACGTCGTCGCTGTATCGATGTAAGAGTAGAATGCATACATGGGGCTCGAATTGCGCAAGCTCTGTGACGAGACGTCGTCACACTACGACCAGTGCTAGCTGGTGAATTTTGGCAAGACCACCAAGCTTAGCAGCGATTTGTTCGTCAAGGAACGAGCCCAGAAAAACAGCTTGTCATTGGGAATGGCTCGTTAAACTCGGTCCCGGTCGCGACAGCTCTGAAGTAACCAAGTAGATAGTATTTACACACTTCCACACCCCTCAATCCACATTGATCGGAGGCAATGTCTGCTTCCTGCCCTTTACAGGCCAGACCTCCGTCATGTCCTCAGCTTCCCATATCCTCCCCCCACGTATCACATATTTAAGATCTCTTGTCTTACGGATGTCCTCCAATAAGTCAACCCCTCCGGGGTAAACAACCAAATCGGCAAGTTTGCCCGCAGAGACTGACCCGATTGATTTATCCAACCCAAACGTCACAGCTGCATGGATTGTCGCAGCCGAAGAACCTGTGTAACAATGGATACACGTAAGGATCGGCTTATTTGGGTGGCTCGCCCAACAACACGACTGTTCTGACCTCGTAGTTGCTCAATCCGCCGACCTTGGCCAGCGCCATCTCGTGATGATACATCAATCCGAGTGGCGGTTCTCCGTGTGCACCGATGTGAGCATGGATACCACGGTGAACCATCTTTGCAACCGAGGTAGAGACGTTCAAAAACGCCAAAGCTACGCAACCCACACGATGAGTACAATTATCAGCCGAGCTCGTGGAACACACTTACAGTTGAGGGGACGTGCTGTAGATTCTGATAGACCTTCTAGAGTATCATGTCTCGTAAACCGTCTAAGTCTGCAGTTCCACTCGTCGGTCAGTAGCCCTGGACTGAGCATCAATGAGACTCACTTGGGGTCACCAGGCAGATCCTCAGTTGCCCACAGATACTGTTCACCGAAAGCGCCGCCATAATTAACAATGTGAGTAGGAGTGGTTCCAGTACCGCTCCAAGCAAAAAGCGAGAGTAAGTCATCGTAAAGGACCGATACAGGGATATTATGTTCGACGGTAGTCATGCCTTGGAAGTACTCGTTAGGTTGGGTCATGAATTCCGCCACAATGTCTAACTTACCATCGACAATATAGGTCAAGTCCCAATCGAAATTCATGCCCTTAAACCGGGTTTAGGTTCCTGCAAAATCAAGTTCGCGTAAACTCACCCCTTCAGGAACACAGGCCATGTTCATCTGTCTGGCCTGCAGTAGTAGACGCTGCCTCGAGGCTCTCGCTGGAAGATTGTAATTCTTATACGACCAGCTAGCGGGACCACCTTCCACTTTGATTCGGGTCAAAGCTTCCTTCGCTTCCTCCGCATTGGCGATATCGTGATGATACGTATACGAAGAAGCGCCATAAATGATCTGTCCAGTGTGGAAGACTCTAGGACCAATCATCAACCCACTCTCGACCCGTCCGCGCCCAACGAACCCGAGGTAATTTTGCAAACTCGGACTAGGAAGCGACAGCGAGTCAGCAGATGTAACAGAAGCCTCGGACGGAGTCATGGCTCTTACTTGTGAACGGTGGTTACACCATATGCAAGGAACGTTTCCATCTCCCAGGAAGATGCTGGGAGTGCCTCTGACTCACCGCTCCAGTGTGCGTGCGCGTCGATGAAGCCAGGCACGATGTAACCTACCATGCAAGTTCACATGAGTGGGCTCTTCGACTACGGAGAAAATCTCGGTATTACCTCCATCGGCTTGTATGACAACACTCCCCTTCGGAATGGAAACTTCGCCGTCTTTACCTACAGCGTCGATGTACCCCCCTCGGAGAACAACAGATCCTCCGGTGATCAAGTCAGCAGAGAGCTCTCCATTCTCCATGGACAGTATTGTCGCATTGACGAAGGTGACCACGTCCCCATTGGCAGTTGTAGCATGAACCTTGGCTTCCCGGTGGAGCCTAGCCACTTCCGACTCGTAGTATACAGCAATCTCGGTGACATTCAGGAGGTTTCTTACACAACCTATACCAAATGTCGTCGTATCCTTTTGTATGGCGTTCGAGCAGGTTGAAAGAAGGGAGACAGGAACGGTGTGGAGGTAAGGACCTGAAAACAGGATGGGGACCCTGTAGCATCAGCGCTGTGACCGGATACGCGTACATTTCTCGCTCACCCAACAACCATCCAATGACGGTCCCGTCTCCGCTGAATACAACGTCATGGCCGCCGTCAAGGCTCAACCTCGTCAACCCTGTAGGTGCCTTTCCCGGCTTACTCCACAAAGCAGTCGAAGTGTTAACGTTGGGAGCATAGTAAACATGCAAGAAGTTGACGAAGGCTGCACCCTGAGAAGCGTGCGAGAATGCTAACTCATCAGTAGAGTAACCTTCTGCAAGTTCTTCTTCCACATAGCGGCCCCATTCATCCGCATCCTCCGAAAGGTCCACTGTGAAAACCCTGTCTGATTCCTGGACAAGCAGTTTGGAGGATGAAATGAAACTAATTTTGAGTTTGTCATCTGATGGGTCAATTGTAGTGGAGATCTTCCTGGCACCCTCGACCTCTATTACGGAAGACGAACTACCTTCCGTCGGAAGAGTGATCTCGCCGACCCAAATCCCGGTATGGGCAGTAGCCACGACATCACCTGTGAGGACACCTCCGCCCAGCTTGATGAAGGCAATTGTGCGCCGCGCAGTGTCTCCGCCAGATACGACAGGACTGAAATACCTTCCCATCGGAAGATTCGTGAGCTCATAAACAGTTCCAGAGTTTAAATCGGCAATTTCGAATCTTGAAAAAAACGTATCGGACCAACGGGCATGTATAACCAGCGCTCCGTCACCCCCGACGAATGATGGAGAGTAATATGCTGCTTTAGGGTGGGCAACTGGTACGCGCTCAGCAGGAACACTAGAGCCGATGACTTGCAAGTAAGTAACGCCTGAGGCCTGGAACAGGGCCTTCTTGCCACTGTTATCGAGAGAGAGATGAGTGAAAGCATGCAACCGTTGGTTTTCCTCTTCCAAATCTCTCACGTCGGTCTTGGCTCTTAAGGTGTCGGCAACCTTGATTTCTATTTGTGCATGGAACCGGACGGGACGCGGTTCCGCGCCGGCTACGCGCTCGCCCACAGTGTTCTTGGACAGTGGAACATGATAAATTTGACCTGCTGCCCAGATAAGGATGGCGTCATCAGAAGGACTGAATGCGAAGGACGGGTAGGTGCCCATTGGGGCATAGATTGTCGAGAGGTCGTACGTCAGACCAAACCAGATATAATGCAGCGTGCCCGTTTCGAGGTCCCTGGATAGGGCTTAAGTATCAAGGAGAAAGGCTACGCTGGGAAAACCTACTTGAGCACAAGGGCTTCCTTATCCCGCACGCGGCGGACAAACGCAAGAGTACGCCCGTCACGGGACAAAGTAGGCCTGCTTGCACCACCGGGAAAAGCATCGACGAGAACCTCCCTAAATCCACTCGTTAGATTCTTCGAGAATATGGAGTATATACCCGAGTGCACGTCTGACTACCATTAACGACCACTCTTCGCAGGAGCAACGGCCGAAACGCATACCTTTGGCATACTCGAACGTGCCTTGTGAATCTCTCACATTCCCCGCATAGACAACGACGTCATCGGCTGCCCACGAAAATTGTTCATGGCCAATTTGCTGTTCAACGTAGTTCGATTTTGACCACCCGAAAGGGAGGTCTCTGGAAATGAGACGCTTGCCTGCGTTGACCTCAACAGGGTGTTCTTTGTCATCTAGGCTGGGAACAGGGTACTCCCACCCTTCCCCGGCGCCCAGAGAACGCGAAGAGAAGTACCATTTGGTGGCTATGATTTTGGCTCCAGACGGGTGCCAACGGGGATCTGACACCCAGTTATACGTCTCGTTTGTGACTCGTCGGGCTGGAAGCAAAATTTGAGCATCCAACCACGCTGTTTAGATCAAAGAAGCTGACCCGATAGCCTCCCTTCCCTCGAAAGTCGCCTCAGCCTACGATCTTCCGTCTCCTTGACACCTTGAGCAAGGAGGTTATCTTCGTACTCCTTAAGCGCAATAACATCGGGGCTCGCGACAGAGGGTGAGTACACATCCATCTCTGTACAACCACCAGCGGACCAAGGCATAACCCAGATATTGTCCACGCCCAAACCCGCATCGCTCCTGAAGGCCAGCCTATCGCCTTCTGGGGAAAATCTCGGGTCGGAGTCATGTGGCACTCCAGTGAGAATAGGTATCGCTTGGGCGGTGATTCCCAGTGCCACATTCTCATAGGTATAAGAAGACGCAGGGAGACAGTATAGGTCACCAGCCATGTCAAATACGATATCACCGGAGACTGGATGTACGTCCAAACGAAGCCAAGTGCCTTCTTCAACGTCATACTTCAGCGTACGGGGGTATGGGAAGTCGGTAGATATATCCCACGGGTCATGTTGACGAAGAGGGAAGACGTCGTCCTTGAACTCGGAGGCCGGGTCATCATATTCTGGGCCAAGTGATGGACTCGAAGGATTGTTCGCGGACGAAGCGCGAATAGGATTGAAGACGCCAGAAAAGAGTGCTCCCCTCCAGACCAGGAAAGCAAGGCAGACGGATGCCAGTAGTGTAAGAAAAGCCCCGGTCGCTCTACTGCAACGCGTCGGCGGCGGCGCGTAAGTAGCAGATAAAGTCAAGGGCAACTCGCCTTGCTTAGTTGATTTAACATCCCGTCTCACGTCGAGATGCATGGCGGTAAGGACGGCTAAGCAGGGGTGCCCCCGGAAGTGCTCCCTCGCGCCACGACCCAACTTCGGTTCGGGCCACGTAGCGAAGGCACGTAGCGTATTAGTCTACGCGTGAGAATGTAGTCAATGACCGAGGTGCATTATCCACCGTGAACTATCCTAATATAATTAACCTCCCTGTCTGATATCCTATGCCTCAACTGCTTCGTTGAAGGCAATACGCCGAATTGTATCTTCCCCGTGTAAATCGTTAGTTCCGGGACTGTCTACGCTCTCAGAGCAGCAATCAAGGGCAAGAAACCACGTACGTTCCATAACATAGATGCTAACCAGCTGATCCTTCATCATGTGTCCGCCAGGCATCGATAAACTACCACTATTTCATTCGAGATATGGATATTGACTACATGTATAAAATTGCCTGGCGCGGTTCGGTCTTCCCCTGCTTTCATGTCGTCGTGTTTGGTGAGTTCGTTTGATCAGTGACCGGAACATCTTCGTTGCCCACGAGGTACCTGTATTGGCATTGTCGTATCTGTTTTTACCGGGAAAGTCCGATCTGAAGTCTTGGTACCGATGATCCCTCTGTGTTGGCATTCAAAACAGGTCGCCATGCAGGACATGGCCGCTCGTGCTTCCGGTGCCCCCAGGATTGCCATTAAGAAACTTAATAATACGTACTCAAAGCCGATCCCGTTTGAATTCCCTGACCTTATCTGGAGTGTGCCTCTTTGCAAGAATACATCGATGCCTACAACAAACCTCAGCAATTCATATATGAGGAGAGTCAGAAGCTCAGGGACAAGCTGATTTTCTTCGGGAGATTGAAAACGAATCTTAACCGGTGAATTTGCATCAAGTTCGTCACGAGGTACTCGATCGACACCCATCGGCTCTGTGCCAGCAGGGGATATGCTCCAGAACTTATCGCCTTCGAGAAACTACCAACGAGATGGTACATGGTGATCATGGAAGCCCTTGACATTACTGAAGATCCTTGGACAAGAGC
This sequence comes from Pisolithus sp. B1, assembly GCA_024663435.1. NCBI lineage: Eukaryota > Fungi > Basidiomycota > Agaricomycetes > Boletales > Pisolithaceae > Pisolithus > Pisolithus sp. B1. The sequence goes on from JANFAA010000091.1 coordinate 88,213, forward strand.
CGACTCATATCGACGCTTTAGGGATCACCGTCATTGTGTTCCGGATCTCGTGAGACTTGAGGAGGCTGTTACCGCCTTTGTCGGTGATTCATACAGGGCAGGCTATGTGCATGGCGACCTTTGGGATACCAATCTCTTCGTACGAGATGCTGAGCCAAGGCAAACCACGCAGTTCGTGCTACTTGACTTCGATTGGGCTGGAAAAGTTCACAAAACCCATTATCCTCCACACGTCAATCGAGAGGATATCAGTCGTCCTAGTGGAACGCGTGACGGGATGTAGATTTTAATGGATCACGACTTAGAGACGCTGAGCTGAATTTGCTATTTCGTCCACGTTCCGATACAATCAGTGTCAGTCATTCACGACATTGGTGTGATATCGATGCATGATGCATGATGCATGAAGAGCTGTAATGGTTTTCTACATACTGTGATAAATTCCAGAAGCCAGTTCTTCGCCTGGCTGCGCGCCATTGTCACGTCACGTTTCCTGCCGTACGCTACGAGCACAGTCGCAGTCCTCGTTGACAAAGTTGTGCAGGGAATGAGCTAAGTGGTAGGCAACCAATAACACGGATAGTTGCACTCTTCTGATAGGAAAATCCTCTATAAACTTCTCGGTTTCCACGTGCGTGGAACTTGGAGATGTCGTAAACATTCGTAAGGAGGCGGTCATTACTGATGTAAGTACCTGCCCAAAAGCACACACTCACTGGAAGCATTCTGTTATATATGCCAGGAGCTTTGCTTGCAGACTTGCAGTGCTGTGGCGTACTATGGCATGCGAGTACTCCCTCCTCAGCCCCACTGCAAATTTGCATCATACGTAAGTAAAGCTCACTCTGCGGCCTCGTGTTTGGTGGAAGGGAGAAAGCTTGCACCGGTCGCCGTCGCGAGGCCACCAGTATTGGCTATACAGTCAAATCGGCTTGTACACTACGGTCGCACGCCAATGCGACCGCATTACAGCAGCCACTCCATTGAGACTCCAAAGCTTCACAGCCCAAGGAAGGTATGACTATCATATCGACCACCCTGTCGACCCTGACAGACCGTTACAGTATGTATCATGACAAGCAAAGGAGATATTGGTCCATGCGGGTCCACTAAGGTTGAACCGCCCCTTCCACCTAAACCGAAAAAGTCGACGTTTATCTGCCTCGTGACTTGTCATCTTTCAAAAGGGGAACCGGAGACCTGTGACGGTATCTATCTAATCACCTTGATATCAAACGTCCCTTTAAGACTGTCAGACCTGTCTCCTGACCCTTGTACCGATGCCTACCAACACAGTGCACCCAATTACTGCGTTGACTCAAAGGCTTGAAGCAGCCCTAAGGGAGGACACAGACCGTCGTTTGGGAAACCTGATAGCGGGCAACATCAACACCCGCTATGCTCGTAGTTCCTCCCAACTCTCAGACTTCTGCCTAGCTATCAAAGATAAGGATGTACAAAACGATGAGCCCATCCTCTCGGACTTTCGTCGCCTCGTGTCCCCTACAAACTACGAGTCTTACCGCCCATTTTTTGAGAAGTTCAATTCGCACCCTTGCAGATCTTCCGAGGTCGAGAACATGCTTGCACCAGGTCTCCCCATTTACATTCCCCTCTCAAGTTCTACATCGGGCAAGAAATCCAAGCAGTTTGTGAAGTACTTTCGATCTCAGCCCTACGTCGGCGGCCCCCCGCCATTGCACGTACGAACTACCTCACTCGTGCATACCTTTGCATATAGAGACCCAGTGGTCGTCGTAACAGATCTAGGAGAAGTCGTGAAGACTATTCCTTTATGCAACGGGTCCACTGGGTTGGTACGCGCACGAAATAACTGGTCTACTGAATCAGATGAGACACGCATGGCATGTATACGTCAGTAGACGGATCGTTAAAGTTTCTCCGATTGTGATCTTGATGTCCCTTGCGCAGTTCCAGGCCACGTAGCTCCATGGGCAACAGGATTTATCATTCACCATCGGTCCTTCCTGCTGATCCATGCACTTTTTTCCTTGGCGAATATATCCCTGGAGGGGATTAACGTGTCATTTCTGGTGATTTTCTTGGACATGGTACATCGCATCGAAGAAGAGTGGTCCACCCTCATCTCAAGCATTCGAAGTGGGACCATTCCGGATTTCGAGCAGATAGGCCACGTCCGGGCTTACCTGGAAGTTAGTACAGAATAGTGTCGCAGTGGCAAAATTTGACTACACCAGCTTAACATGCATGCAGACCCACAACGAGCCGATGAACTGGAGCGAATAGGACCTCCGCTTTCTAGTGCTGGATGGGCACAGCGCGTTTGGCCTAACCTGAAGCTCTGCACAAGCGTTTGTAGCGGAACATTCGCCGCGGCGATACCTCAGGTAAAGTATTCACCTCTCAAAGCAAAACCGCGGGCCTCACCTCAGTTAGGCGAGGTCAGTCCTTGGACCAAATGTAGTCCTCCACAACCCTTGGTATATATGTACAGAATGCCTTATAGGTAGAAACCTCAACCCCGAGGATACCGAGACTTTTGTTGTTGTAACCGACGAGCTCATCGAGTTTCTTGACATGACAGAAGAGCAGACGCATGGAGAAGTACTTCAGGCGGTATGCATCCTGTCTTCATTTTGGTCTTCTCTTGACCGATCTTTGGCAGTGGGACCTTCAACCGGGAAAGTTTTATCAGCCTGTGTCAACGACACAGGACGGGCTGTGGAGATACCTTATAGATGACGTCATCCAAGCCGCCGGGTTTGACCCTCGTAACGGGTTGCCGGTATTTAGGTACTCCAGACGCAAGAAGTGAGCAGAACTCTTTTGGTCACTTGTTTTCCTCTCCTCATTATGATTCAACTGTGAAGTCTGGAGATCCGACTCCCACATGCTCTGATCACAGAAGCCGATCTCCTCAGTGTAGTCTATGCATTTAGTGGAGAGGATACCGTTGAAGTGCAGGAGTTTACAGCGGTCGTTGATGACCGCAAGTTCCCCATGACATTAGGATTTTTTGTCTCAATCACGGGCAATATAGGTATGTAATATCATGTGCCGCTGGTTCAACTCGTGGAACTTATGCAACATAGGTTCCAATGTGAAATTGGCGAGACAGAAGGCCTTCGCAGCCCTCGCCGCAACAAGTGAAGAACACCAGATCGCATTCGACGTCGATGAGTTTGGTTTACCCACAATTCGCGTTGTGAAGCCCGGAACATTTGCAGATTATCGGCGGCGGCGAGGAGAGAGTACGAATGTTGGCGTTGGACAGATCAAGCTTCCTGCTGTGCTCACTGACCCTAAAGCGCAAGAGTGGATAGCGGAGAGGGTCATGATGGAGCTCTGATTATAAATAATCTCCCGGCTTACTGTATTGAACGTAGCAATGTATTATACTGTAGCTACTAGTGCGTCTGCGTTGTCGTCGTACTATAGACTTTAGATCTTTAGACTTCGCAGCGCCGACAATTGTTGCGATCACGTGATGCATATGCGCATATGTACGGACTCCTTTCCTTTGATTGCTCAAACGCTCATACCTCAGCGGGCTCCTGAAGTGGGAGTGGCCATAAGACTCGAAATGGGCATCAGATAACGGAAGGTTGGCTTTTTTGTCTTCACATTCCAGCATGTCTAGCCCTGCTTCACAAGCAGATCCGAGCATTGTAAGTTTATGTGAGCGGTGTTTAAGTTCAAATAGTAAGACTTGTATTACATAGTTGGGGTATTACCCCCCGAAGGGGGGTAATCTACAATCTATGTGCGATGGAGGTAGTTGGGCTGACCATCTCCCGTCAGGCACCCCTCTCCTAGGATTAGGGTCGTGTACAGTACGCGTAGAGGTAGACTAAGGAGCGGCCTAGGGCCTGCGGTTTCGAGCCTGCGAAAGCTCTCGTCAGGGGGCTTGACCGCTACCCCAACCGCTGGCTTTCCAACACCGTTTAGGCTAGCTACCAGCTAGGCTTTATACAAAGGGAGTGGGCTGTGCAAGACAGCGTCCCACGGTCGTGATGCCAGGGAGCTACGGCCCTCCGCAAGGCTAGTGTACCCGGTGGTGGGTCTCAATATAGGGGGGGAGGGTGCTTCTCCCGCGCACAGCCCCAATGTCGCGGCCCCGGAAGGAACTTTCGTTCCAACGGAGGTCCTTTTCGCTTCCATGCGGTACTCGTGCCAGATCCAACTGGCTACGAGGCTTCCACCCACCATGGGACATTATGCCCATTCTCGTAAGAGAGACATAGATTACTGATGGCCGCCTACCGACGAGTTGTCTATATCAACAGCCTATCTGCAAACCCAAACGGGTCATTATATATGGCTCATAATGACCTCGTGCTGTTTGCCGAGCACTCCGACCATTCAAAAACAATTCAAAAAGTGTAAGAAGCGCATGCTGTAATTGAGCCGTTTTGTAGATGCAGGAAATGGGGCAGCTGTTACATACCTGCCCAAAAGCGCACACTCGCCGGAACTGTCCTGTTATGCCAGGAACTTTGCTGAGAAAGTTCGCATCGGTCGAGGGCGCCAATATTAGCCGATACAGTCAAGTCGGTTTGTACGGTTACATGCCAATGCGGCCCACATTATAGGACATGAATAAATTCGGCCGCTCTAATGAGACTTCAGCCCAAGGAAGGTATGATTATTATATCGACCAGCTCGTCGACCCTGACGGACTGTTGCAGTATGTACAATGGGAAGCAAAGGAGATGTTGGTCCATGCGGGTCCACTAAGGTTGAACCGCCCCTTCCACCTAAACCGAGCAAAGTCGACGTTTATCTGCCTCGTGACTCGTCATCTTTCAAAAGGGCAACCGGAGACCTGTGATGGTATTTATATAATCGCCCCGATATGAAACGTCCTTTTAAGACTGTCAGACCTGTCTCCTGACCCTTGTACCGATGCCTACCAACACAGTGCACCCAATTACTGCGTTGACTCCAAGGCTTGAAGCAGCCCTAAGGGAGGACACAGACCGTCGTTTGGGAAACCTGATAGCGGGCAACATCAACACGCACTATGCTCGTAGTTCCTCCCAACTCTCAGACTTCTGCCTAGCTATCAAAGATAAGGATGTACAAAACGATGAGTCCATCCTCTCGGACTTTCGTCGCCTCGTGTTCCCTACGAACTACGAGTCTTACCGCCCGTATTTTGAGAAGTTCAATTCGCGCCCCTGCAGATCTTCCGAGGTCGAGAACATGCTTGCACCAGGTCTCCCCATTTACATTCCCCTCTCAAGTTCTACATCGGGCAAGAAATCCAAGCAGTTTGCGAAGTACTTTCGATCTCAACCCTACGTCGGCGGCCCCCCCACCTTTGCACGTACGAACTACCTCACTTGTGCATACCTTTGCATATAGACACCCAGTGGTCGTTGTAACAGACCTAGGAGAGGTCGTGAAGACTATTCCTTTATGCAACGAGTCCACTGGGATAGTACGCGCACGAAATAACTGGTCTACTGAAACAGATGAGACACGCATGGCATGTATACGTCAGTAGACGGATCGTTAAAGTTTCTGTGATTGTGATCACCTTGCGCAGTTCCAGGCCACGTAGTTCCGTGGGCAACGGGATTTATCATTCACCATCGGTCCTTCCTGCTGATCCATGCCCTGTTTTCCTTGGCAAATGCATCCCTGGAAGGGATTACCGTGTCGCTTCTGGTGATTTTCTTGGACATGGTACATCGTATCGAAGAAGAGTGGTCCACCCTCATCTCAAGCATTCGAAATGGGACCATTCCGGATTTCGAGCAGATAGACCACGTCCGGGCTTACCTAGAGGTTAGTAATCAGAATAGTACTGCGGCGGTGAAATCTGACTACCCCAGCTTAACATGCATGCAGACCCGCAACGAGCCGATGAACTGCAGCGAATAGGACCTCCGCTTTCTAGTGCTGGATGGGCACAGCGCGTTTGGCCTAATCTGAAGCTCTTCACAAGCATTTGTAGCGGTACATTCGCCGCGGCATTACCTCAGGTAAAGTATTCACCTTTTAAAGCAAAACAGCCAGCCTCACCTCGGTTAGGCGAGGTCAGTCCTTGGACCAAACGTAGTCCTCCACAACCCTTGGTATATATGTACAGAATGCCTTATAGGTAGAAACCTCAACCCCGAGGATACCGAGACCTTTGTTGTTGCGACCGACGAGCTTATCGAGTTTCTTGACCTGACAGAAGAGCAGACACGTGGAGAAGTACTTCAAGCAGTATGCATCTTGCCCTCATTCTGGTCTTCCCCTGATCGATCTCTGGCAGTGGGACCTTCAGTCGGGAAAGTTTTATCAGCCTGTGTCAACTACGCAGGACGGGCTGTGGAGATACCTTATTGACGATGTCATCCAAGTCGTCGGGTTTGACCCTCGTAACGGGTTGCCGGTATTTAGATACTCCAGACGCAAGAAGTAAGCAGAGTTCTTTTGGTTACTCATTTTCACTTCCTCATTATGATTCCTTCGTGTGCGACTGTGAAGTCTGGAGATCCGACTCCCACATGCTCTGATCACAGAAGCCGATCTCCTCAGTGTAGTCTATGCATTTAGTGGAGAGGATACCGTTGAAGTGCAGGAGTTTACAACGGTCATTGACGACCGCAAGTTCCCCATGACATTAGGATTTTTTGTCTCAATCACGGGCAATATAGGTATTCAATATCATGTGCTGCTGGTTCAACTCACAGAACTCATGCAACCTAGGTCCCAATGTGAAATTGGCGAGACAGAAGGCCTTCGCAGCCCTCGCCGCAACAAGTGAAGAACACCAGATCGCATTCGATACCGATGAGTTTGGTTTACCCACAATTCGCGTTGTGAAGCCTGGAACATTTGCAGATTATCGGCGGTGGCGAGGAGAGAGTATGAACGTCGGCGTTGGACAGATCAAGCTTCCTGCTGTGCTCACTGATCCTAAAGCGCAAGAGTGGATAGCGGAGAGGGCCATGATGGAGCTCTGATTATAGATAATCTCCTGGCTTACCGTATTGAACGCAGCAATGTATAATAGTGTAGCTATATGATCCCTTCTGCGTAATCCGGCGCAACACGACGAACCTTCCTGCGGAAAACATCGTTGGCTGCGATGGTTCCTAATGTGATACCTTTTCTCCTTCAAAGTAGGATGTATTGAGATGTCAGAGGGACAACAGGTTACCCCCCTATTCGTGAATGCGATCCTGGTCCGCTAGTTTTTCTGCATCGCGTATATACGGCTAACAGCGGCGCTTCACTTCCCATACGATTGTGAGTTCGTACTTCTGAGTCTTTCCGTACCAGTGCTTGGCACATAGCATCCAATGTCTCCTCCGCGTGTGGGGCAAATCCCATCGCACGACTGTCCCGACCTGCATAGGTGTCGGACTTATTACTTGGGGATGATTGCTGTCTTTCGTCTGTAGCTCGTTGCGTTCGAAGTAAAATTGGAGCATGCGACTTTGCTGATTAGGTCGGAAAAGTTGAATAGATAGTCCCCTTGCTGGAAAGTCGCCTCAACTTTCCATATTACGTCTCCTTGACGCCTTGAGAAAGGGAAGTTGGTTTTGCACCGTGCAATGGCTTCGGAAATCGTGACAGACCGTGAGCGCACATCCATCTCCGTACAACCACTAGCAGACCGTGGTGCAACCCAAATGTCGTCCACACCAAAACCACATCGCTCCTGAAGGTCTGCCCATCGTCGTCAAACACATCTCGGGTCGGAATAGTGTGGTACTACAGCGAGAATAGCCTGGCATCACTCGGGGGGTGATCGAGACCGGTGATCGATGATCCCCATCGCCATGCTTTCCTCCGTATAAAAAGACATGGGAAGACAGTATAGGTCACAAGCCGTATCAAATACGTGACCGGATGCACGACCGAACGAAGCCAAGTGCCCTCCATAAGATTTGCTCTGAAAAAGTGCTGTAAGTCAAAAAGACGGTGAAAAGCATGATAAGACAATCATTCCGTCATTTGAGCCGGCACGACACTGATGCTGTTCACATGTGGGTTGGGTCATTGTTGTATATTTTGTTTACATAATGCACGAGAAACCTAGGTCGGCATTGGTTGGACGCCTCATGAAGGTGATCGAAAGGCAAGTTCCAATGCCAATGTTTGGTAACTCGCTCGACCGACAGAGAGCGAAAGGCATCGATCACACCCTAACACGAACCTATTTCAGCGTCCACAACACGCCAGGTCAACTTGGGGGTGTAAAATGATACGTGGGACAAAGTTTGCGCCAACGACATCCGTATTAGTTGATACGACCCAGTCGATTTGTACTGTCGCATGCCAATGCGACCGACCGCATCACAGCACACGAAGAAGTTTATTCGCTACATTAAAACTTCAATTCGAGGATGGTATGATCATCGCATCGACTGGCCTATTGATTCTGACGGACGGTGGTAGTGTAATAACAGTAAGTCGGATGTTGGTCCATGCAGGTCCACTCTTCGCAAAAGGCACCGTAGACCTGTGAAAATACCCGCACAACCACCTTGATATGGAATGTTTAGTCTCAGTCCTCTGAGCTCGAGCTACCAATGTCTACCCTCAACACAGTACAACCGATTACCGCATTGACTCCCGAACTTGAAGCAGTCCTAAAGGAGGACACGGACCGTCGTCTGAAGAACCTGATAGTGGCCAACATCAACACCCATTATGCTCGTAGTTCCTCCCAATTCTTAGATTTCCGCCTGGCTGTCAAAGATAAGGATGTACAGAACGATGAGTCCATCCTTTCGGACTTCCGTCGTCTTGTCCTCCCTACAGACTACGAATCTTATCGCCCGTTTTTTGAGAAGTTCAATGTTCGCCCTTGCAGAGCATCTGAAGTCGAAAATATACTTGCACCAGGTTTCCCCACTCACATTCCCCTCTCAAGCGCCACGTCTGGCAAGAAATCCAAGCAATTCGCGAAGTACTTTCGATCTCAACCCTACCTCCCCGGCCCTTCGCTGCGCGTAGGAGTTACCTCACTCATGAATACCTTCGCATACAGAGACCCGGTAGAGGTTGTGACAGATTCTGGGGAAGTCGTGAAGAGGATTCCTGTGTGCAACGAGTCCACTGGGGTGATGCGCGCACAAAATAACTGGTCTATCGAAACAGATGAAACTCGCATGGCTTCTATACGTGAGTGGACGAATTGCTGAGGTTTTTCCGGTTGTGGTCATTTACACTTGATATCTCTTGCGCAGTTCCGGGTCACGTAGCTCCGTGGGCAACGGGATTTATCATCCACCACAGGTCCTTCCTGTTGGTCCATGCACTGTTTACTTTGGCGAACACATCCGTAGAGGGGATTACTCTAACATTTGTAGTAACTTTCATGGACATGATGTTTCGCATCGAAGAAGAGTGGTCCACCCTCATATCAAGTATTCGAAATGGGACCATTCCAGACTTCGAGCAGATAGACCACGTCCGGGCTTACCTGGAGGTGAGAAATCAGAAACGGTGTTGCGCACTAGCAAAATCTGATTACACCAGCTTAATATGCATGCAGATCCGCGGCGAGCTGATGAACTGCAGCGGATAGGACCACCACTTTCCAGTCCTGGATGGGCACAGCGTGTTTGGCCGAGTCTGAAGCTCCTCACATGCGTTTGTAGTGGTACATTTGCCACGGCACTACCTCAGGTGAGGGTATCTATCTTCTATAGCGAAACAGTGGGCGTTACCTGAATTAGGCGAGGTTAGTCCTCGGACCAAACATAGTCATCCACAATCCTTGGTATGCATGTACGGAATGCCTTATTGGTAGAAATCTCAACTGCGGGGATACCGATACTTTCGTTGTGGCGGCCGACGACCTCATCGAGTTTCTTGATATGTCAGGAGAACAAACACATGGAGATGTCCTTCAAGCGGTATTCATCTCGTCTTCATTCTGGTCGTCTCTTGACCGATTCCTGGCAGTGGGACCTTCAATCGGGGAAACCTCTACCAGCCTGTGTCAACGACCCACGACGGGCTGTGGAGATACCTTATAGATGACGTCGTCCAAGTCATTGGATTTGACCCCCGTAACGGGTTGCCGGTCTTTAGGTACTCCAGACGCAAGAAGTAAGCAGAATTCGTCGGTTGCCTGTTTTTTTTCCTCATTACAATTCCTTGCATGCAACTGGAAAGTTTGGAGATCCGACTTCCACATGCTTTAATCACCGAAACCGACCTCCTCAGTGTGGTTTATGCATTCAGTGGAGAGGACATCGTTGAAGTCCAGGAGTTCACAGCGGTCGTTGATGATCGCAAGTTACCCCTGACACTGGGTTTTTTTGTCTCAATCACGGGCAATATAGGTATACAATATCGTGTACCGCTGGTTCAGCTCACGGAACTCATGTAATCTAGGTCCCAATGTGAAATCGGCGAGACAGAAGGCATTCGCGGCCCTCGTTGCGACAAGTGACGAACACCAGATTGCATTCGACACCGAGGAATTTGGCTTACCCACGATCCGCATTGTAAAGCCTGGAGCGTTCGCAGATTATCGGCGGTGGCGAGGAGAAAACTACGAAAATTGGCGCCGGCCAGATGAAGCTTCCTGCTGTGCTCACCGACCCTAAGGTGCAAGAGTGGATGGCAGAGAGGGTCATGATGGAACTCTGATTGTAGGTAGTCGACTGACTCATTGTATTGTATTAAACCGCAGCTATGCGCTGAAGGGACTGGCACCCATCCGCATGATACAATTTATCACAGTAGACTTCCCCATGGGGAGCTTCTTTGGTTACAATGGTGGGGTGTCGCGATGTCAGAGGACCACAGATAATAAACCCAAAAAGGAAAGTCTTCTATCTATGACAGCGGTTCCGGTCCCCACTTTTTCCGGGTCGCGGTACGCAGCTGTTCTATGTTCATACAGCTGATAATGGCAAATCACCTCTACCTGTGCGTGGTTTCTGTGCAAGTGCTCGAAATATACCATTCAAAGCCTCCTCGGCGTGCGGCAATTCCCCTCGCACGACTTTCGCGATCCACGCAGGCATCGCAGTGATCACATCAGGATGATCGCGGTGTGTAACGTAAAATTTAACCAGGCAGTTCCGTATGTCTGGATACCTGCAAGGTGGTAATGAATTTATAAATGGACTTATAGCCATCGATACTATGATGAATACCTAGAAGCAAAGGTAGAGAATAACTCTGGGACGACATTCTGTGCAGTTATCTTGGACTGTATGTTCGCTCGGGCGAGTGCTTTAAGGCCCTTCAAATCATACTAAAGATGGCATCATAAATAAAATAACCTATCAACAGATGAAAGCTCACCTTATCGGCAACTCGGTACACGGATTTCGGAGAGCATAGTGGCATGTGGGTCGGCTGATCCACTGCGGAGAGATGTGCCCGTCGAAGGTTGTGATCGAAGAGGACCAAATGATATACGCCCGGTATAAATGTGGAAAATAAGCGCCTTCCACCTGATTACAGTGAACTGTCAAGATCACCCTCCATGCGATAGAACTTACGTCCTGAATGCAACATCTTTGACATAGACCTTCCGCAAAAATGGTACCAGGTCTACAAGGTGTTGTTGACACAAGGGTACCGAAACCATCCACCTGTAAGCCTTGTGTTAGCACAGATGTAGCGACCTAGCTACGACTTACAGAGGCTTTAAGACTTGATTGAATACTTTCTAATCCGATTTCGCACTCTCGAATACCTCCACAGTCTTGATTGTGCTGGTAATCGTCACCGTTCCAGTCCTCCTCAGTATCATCCAGGTCACTGTCATATTCGTACCCATACTCCTCGAAGGACAGCTTGTCATCTAATGAATGACCAAAGCTTGAATTGTCATTGGAGGTGATGTTTGCCTCAACGAAGTTCCCGCTTAAAACTGCGATTTCCCGTTATCAAGCCAACCCATAGGGACAAAAGACTCACGCGTCTTAAAGTAGGGAACTACGGCCACCAACATTCTGCTGATCGCAAAGACGGGGCGAGGGAGACTGGACGAATTCAGACGACTTGCGAGAGTACAGATAGAAGACTGTGTCTCTAAGATCGCCGCAGGTGAGAGAGGCTCGCAGTATATCGAGGAGGAGTTGCTCCCTCAAACAGAGATACCAAAAACATCGGGGTTGTTCTGGGGACAAGATCCATCCCAAAGAAGGTGACATCAGCCTCTTGCGGAGGACAAGCACCCCGCCGATAGTCGGAGAAACGTAATTCCTGCGTACGTTAGTCGGTGATATGAAGCCTCAGACGAGAAAGGATGAGCATACCTCGAACGAGGAAAGAGATAGGAGTTCATGGCAGTAATGCTACAGAACACACCCCTACTCCCAACCGAATCTATATGTGTGGTTGGCTGGTAGGCAGGTGTGAAGTATGTATCCGCGTTGACCGACAGCGGTCCCTGCCTGGGCTGCGACACGGCCATACTAAATGCAGATTACCTGGTGGTGTTGGGCGGGGAACGGCCAACTGCACCTTCTAGCACGATGCAGAATTTGAATCCGCGTCTCACCACAACATTACATGCCGAAGCAACCTTCTGAAAAGAATTATTTGCTCTCAACTTCACCCCCTAAGTACAAGTTGATCATGAACTTAGTTGTTGAAATATGTGGCTGTGTCGTGCCCAAATAGACGCAAATGATATGTTTCTCACGGTCCCAGAAGCCCACCGCGGACTGGTTTGAGGTGACCACGACGATGGCTACAGCAGCAACGTTGACCCCAGTGGATTCCGGCCGAGTTTGTACGAAGAAAAAGGTACTTTGTATGTTATTAAGTGTAGTACTCACAACTAACAATTTACCCAGGTCACGTTCACGGTCTTCCGATGGCTCAGCGGGTCCTCCTCCAACCCGAAGGAGATCACGTTCACCACTGCCTTCGCGGGTGAAGCTTGACTTACCCAAGGTTCAAGATGTCGATCCAGTGCGACGTTGCGCAGAGAGAGAGGGAGTGGCTGCTCGTATGGCAGCAGTCGAGCTCGAGAAGACGGCCAAACCGAAAGAACAGGATTCTGCACAAGAGCAAGCAGGACAAGGAAGCCGAGTTCAAAAAGTTAATCAGCAATTCTCGATCTGGTGGTGTCTATATCCCTCCTGCTCGACTTCGTGCGATGCAGGCTGCCGCCGCAACGGATAAATCCAGTCAGGAGTACCAGCGGACTGTCCTGGGACGCTTTGCGCAAATCAATCACCGGTATCGTTAACCGAGTAAACATAGCCAACATCAAGCAAGTGGTCCCTGAGCTGTTTTCGGAAAACCTCATACGTGGACGCGGACTCTTCGCACGCAGCGTCATGAAGGCTCAGGCAGCCAGCTTACCCTTCACCCCGGTGTTCGCAGCTCTGGTGGCCATCATCAACACGAAGCTTCCTCAGGTGGGAGAGGCTCGTCTTGATCGGCTCATAAGCCAGTTTCGGCGCGCATTTAAGCGCAATGACAAGGTAAGTCGCAGCTTTCTTTCCTCCCTGGTTCGATTCACTGAAATTGGGCCGGGCAGACCGTTTGCCATTCTTCGACAACTTCATTGCCCACCTTGTCAATCAAGCGGTCGCACACGAGATTATCGCGCTCGAAACCCTCATTTTCCTTCTTGAGCGCCCAACGGACGACTCTATTGAGATTGCGGTTGGGTTCATGCGTGAAGTAGGCGCGTTCTTGGCTGAAAATTCACCGAAAGCAAATGCTCTTGTCTTTGACCGTTTCCGTGACGTCCTAAACGAGGGAACCATCAGTCACCGCGTTCAGTATATGATAGAGGTTCTCATGCAGGTCCGGAAAGACAAGTAAAGACAACCCAGTCATACCAGAGGGACTGGACCTTGTGGAGGAAGAGGAGCAAATTACCCATCACATACGTCTCGAAGAGGAATTGCAGGTGCAAGAAGGGCTTAGTAGGTTTTTCTCGTTTGTTACCAACTTCAGTGTTTTTGAATATCTGCGCAGATATTTTCAAGTGTGACGCCAGTTACGTAGAGAATGAGGAGAAGTATAAGGCCATAAAAGCTGAGATTCTTGGGAGGGTTCTGAGGATGAGTCCGGTTCAGCAGAGTCGAGTGAGGAAGAAGAGGAAGAAGGTATGTCACTCCGTTAACTTGCGATGTCCCGATTCTAATCCTTGACCAGCTGAAGAACAAGAAGATATCCTGGATCGTACGGGGACGAACTTGGTCAATCTGCGACGAATGATATACCTTACTATCATGAACGCTCTCAACTACGAAGAAGCGGTTCACAAGCTTCTGAAGATTCAGCTTAAGGAAGGAGAGGAAGTAAGTGCCATTATCTTAATTGCTATAAAAGCATTGTCATGACCGCCTGTTAGATCGAACTCATCAACATGATTATCGAGTGTTGTTCGCAGGAGCGTTCTTACTCTTCATTTTATGGCCTCGTTGGGGAACGGTTTAGTCGGCTCAATCGCGTTTGGATGGAGTGCATCGAACAAGCATTCAGCGGCTACTATCATACCATTCATCGATATGAGACGAACAGGCTCCGCAACATCGCGCGCTTCTTTGGACACATGTTCGCCAACGACGCGATCTCCTGGACCAACCTCGGTACCATCAAAATGAACGAGGAC